>ML822980.1:7249-54667 GCA_009831015.1 Picea engelmannii
TTTATTTGCTTTAACATGATGAGCATGAACCACATAATCTTGACCTGCTTTAGTGAATTGATATTGATTCTTTGTCCTGTAGAAGATTGTCTTACGATCATATAAGTATGGACTACCTAAGACCATTCCACATTCTCTTAATGGCACTACATCACATGTTACTTCGTCCACATAGTTAGATGAAATTGCAAATTTGATTGTGCACTTCTTTGTTATGTGCATTTGATGATGATTGCTTATCCATTTAAGTGTGTAAGGCTTATGATGTAGTTGTGTTTTTAATCCCAATTTCTTAACCAATTCTTCTAAGATTAGATTAGATTGAGATCTACTGTCGATTAATGTGTCTATTTTAGTGTGTCGCATGATTACCCTTATATGAAACAAGTTGTTTCTACAATCAATGTCTTCACCAATTTTACCTGTCATACCAACCAATGAGATCTTTGATTCATCACCTGAATCCGATCCCAAGTCTGTGGGTTTTGTTGTCGTTGCCACTGTCTGGATTCCCTTCTTTTCCTTGAACCACTTTGGCTTCTTCTCGAGATGCAACTACCAACATATGTCGTCATCATGTCCCTATTTCTTGCAATGCTTGCAAGAGGGCTTTCCTTCCTTCCTCGTCACTGCATTTGCATTCTTGCCATGCCTTTTCCTCTTGTCCTCTTTCCTTGAAGACGATTATTCCCTTGACACACCTGCTTTCCCTGCTTCAATATATGTAGGTTGAACATAAACCTCATCAAGGTTAGTGGGTCCAAACATGAAAACAACGTTTCTAATATGTGCAGGTAAACCTCCTATATACTTCATAAGAGTTTCTTGTGTTTGTAAAGGGATATCTAACATTAATTCCATTTTTTGAAATCCATCGGTGTATTCTTGCATTGTTTGTCATTTTCTTAGTTTTAAAGATTGCCATTCAATTAATGTTTTTTCTTTATAACACAAAGGATAGAATTGTTTCCTAAGTGCATAAATAAAACTCTTCCATGATGGAAATACACTACCCACTTGTTGTGTTCCCTTTTGCAGATTTCTTTGCCACCAGATGAGAGTTGTACCTGCAAGTCTCAAAGATGCCAACTTGATTTGTGTGGCCTCATATTTGATCTATTGCACACTGCAGTAAACCTCCATCTACCTGATCCAATTGTCATGTTTTTCTGCATTTACTTCGCCATCAAATATGGGCAACTCAAATTTGACATCAAGTTTTAACAGTGGCATTTCATTCTTATTCTTATAAACATTTTTCTTTCCATTAGATTTAGAACTTGAACTTGAAGAAGAAGGAGAAGAAGGAGGTGATGATGGAGGTGAAGGAGGAATCTGAGGATGATCCTCTTCCTCTTCACTTTTTCCCTTTGAAGATTCTCCCAAAACTGGTCTTTTTCGTTCCAGGTAATCCTCGTACAAAAAATTCACCATCTCCGACATAGAAAGGAAAGTTTTCCGGAACTCTTTCTCATCCTGAGAAAACCCTTCTTCCGATGCCATCTTCTCGCTGCGATAAGCTCTCTTTCTCAATCCAATTAATGGATTCTCTACAACAAGCTCGCCTTCACCACACTGTAACTTTTCCCTGGTTAACATGCAAAACTCAAATCCAAACGTCAACTAGCTCTGATACCACTTGATCCGAAAAGATCTTTTAATGACTATGGTTGAGTTTTTTAAAGTTGCATGTGTTAATTAACCATATGAGAAGCTTAATGAAAGAATGAGGGAAGAAGAGGAATTATGACAGCCATATACATATATGCAGATATGAAATAAAGTAATAAACAACAAACCATAACACGAGAATTGATAACGGAGTTCGACACAACTTTGCTTACGTCTCCAGGCCTTTGTCTCTGTGGGGGAGGCTTCTTTTTTTTCTATTCAAAAGCTCAAAAGTACATGACAACAATGTCAATTGGCTACAAGACTGATCTGGTAATGTTCTTCCATATTTCTAGAACCCTAAAGAGAAAACGACACGCAAAACGGATGTCCGGAGCTCCCAGAAATGGCCCGCAAGCGACTTCTCCTCAATAGCTTCCCTGCATAAAAATGGCTTTGGCTTGGCTTCCCTTCAGCATAACTCTGCTCTGATTGTCCTCCATGGCCTCAAACCTGCCTGGTTTTTATAGATCTGAAGTTGGTTATCCATCCCCAACTTCCTCCCAAAATCTGGCCTCCAAAAATGCCCAATATCTCCCAAAAATGGGCCAAATCCTCCATTAACAAGCATAAAATCAATTAAATCCACTAAACATTGGGTAAAAACCCACATTTGCAAATATTTGGGGAGAATCCCCCTTTGTCTGGTGCAAGCACCCTTTTAATGGTCACATGGTAGCTAAATATGGCCAAGCGCCAGCCTGAAGGGCTGTGCGCTGGCCCCTTTACCAAAATCCATGGTCGCATGCGCTTCTATCTATTGGACCGCGCCCTGAGGGTGCGCCTACCCCAAGTTTCCAGCTCCCAAATAAAGGCAGAATGGTTCTATATTCACGTTTTGGTGGTTATGAAAAGATGCCCATGCCCGCGCCCCTTTACCCGTGGTCATAACATAACGTGCAACTGTGGTCTGGGGCTTAGCCCCAACCCCTTTCCGCCCTCCATATAATATATATCAAACTTTATATAAATTAAATTACATTTGTTTAAACAAGTGATACGTGGGCGCATTGGTGTTGGGTCATATGTGAAAGCGCTTAGGCTTGGTGGTTCGTTGTGGGTTCAAAACCCATGGACCACAAAACATTTTTGGAAATTGCCACACACTGTCACCTGTCACCGTACCTGCCCTGTCAGCCTTGCCACAACAGCCTATGCCATGTGTCACCCTTACAGTGGTGACACGTGTCACCCTCTGACTAGTCCAACTGTACCGGTTGTACGCCACATCACCTGCCATGTGTCGTCACCAGGAGCTGCCATGTCAGCTGTACGATCGTATGGCCTGTACAGTCAGCCTACCACGTGGCACTGTACGGATTGTACGGACTGTACAGTCATCCATTTTTTTTTACCTGTTTGGGTTTTTAGATAGAATGCGATATCTTTCGCATACGAAGCCCATTTGATGAAGTAAATATATGGTCGGAATCAGGAAGATGAGACGGACGCAATGGCGCTGGTTTCATCGGATTCCGAACGCTTGTATTTTTGAGTGTTTTTGAGCCCTGTCAGGCTTCTGGATCTGATTCTGGATCAATTCAGGCTCAACACATGGCGACCTTTTCAACGTTTTATAATTGCATCTTCAAAGTCGACTCTTTAATTGACTTCTACTCCTTGAAAAGTAGATGACCACGGATGCAGAGACTCCTCCTTGCACATGTGACGATGTCTTCGGCTTCTATTTCATGGATGCAACGCACATATGTCAAATGCACAATCAGTGTAGTAAAAATGCCTCTCACCTCATTGCTCTGTTACACGTGGCACATGGAAAAGAATAGTGGCAGCGATCTCTCACGGAAATGAAAAGTGGCATCGATCCCTTAATTCTAGTAATCAATTTCTGGATTTGATTCTCCAACAATTTGATAGCATTCAACGTAGCTTAATAAACAACATAGTGGCATCTTCTATCACCCACACAACAACATCGATGAATATCAAATAGAACCTTATTTACGCACTTCAATACACAACGTTCCTCTGAACTTCAACACTGATGCTTGAAATCCTTTAACCGAGCTCTGATACCAAATTGGAATTCATGAGAGCATCGAGACATGAATAACACACATATAAAATAGTTTGTATTCCACACAATGAATAGAGATACATCACACTTAAATAGGTGTTGTGAGATCCAATTTATTCCACTGTTGGAGGGAAAAGTTGAGAGAATATCTCAACTTCCTCCAATCCAATCCCTAAACTCTAGTATGTAGGATTAATTAGGCATTATCTCTAATAGTAATTTCTTAATATGATTAGGTAAATGTTAAAAAGTAAACAGGTTAACTCATGCATTCAAAAATACAAGGAAGTTATGAAGAGTAAATCACATTCATTGATTTGGGAGGACGACTAAGAATATGCCAACATCTTCAATTGTTAGCCATCAGATTAGAATTTTAAATTAAAAGGTGATTAATTATGCCCGTCTCCAATAGGTATACGCCTTTCAGAGTAATAATACAAGGGAGATTAAAAAGGGCAAGGAAGGAATACGGAATACTTTGGCCGACATCAACACTTCGAACATATAAAGAAAAATAAACTTGTAGACGTATATACAACATGCCGTTTGATTGATATGTGATTACAAATTAATCTTTTAGTGCTTGCTCGAGTACGCCAGGAAAGTTTGAAAACTTCAGTTTATTGGAATAACTATCGATTGAAATCTTCAACGCAGTCATGGCTACATTGTACGCAGTCACCATTTCAAGAGGGCATCTCCCTTCCGAGTGCGCTATTTGTGGGGAGGAATTTCAACTCCGAGAAGTGGCACGTCAGATGCCATGTCAGCACATTTTCCACTCCCACTGCATTCTACCGCTGTGGGAAACGAAGATCTTGTGCCCTGTTTGCCATCTCCGAACCGCCGTCGGTGACCAGCACGAGCAAAGGCCCGCGATAGAAGACTCTGAATTGGTAGGGGTAGTACGTCAGATGCCCTGTCAGCACATCTTCAGCATACCCCAGGGGTTGAACATGAAATGCCCTTGCCCCCATTGCGGCTTCCTTATCACCGCTGTTGATGTTGAGCAGGGAAATGAAACACAACTGTTGGAGTCGATTGGCCCATCTCCACACGCGACATGTTCTTATTTTATTCCTGCATTTTTATTCCTTGCTTTCATGGTGTGCGGCTCAATTTATCGAAGACTTTGATTCAAAATTATATTGTATTTACAATGTATATAGTATGTGAACTTTGTTTAATAGTAACGGTTATTTTCCTGCCTTCAATGCATCTCACAACGTAAAATATTTGCTTAATAAATAGATTTGTATTACTGGAGCTTTTGGACATCAGAATTATGCAAAGATAATTTGAAACTATGAACTTTATGTTCCATGCCAAGGCTTTAAAACTAGGACATCAGAATTATGCAAACATAACTTGAAACTAAGAATTTCAACACAGGTTTTTGCAGTTACGGTGTAGGTGTAATGTACCTCAATTTTGACATAATTTTTTTTTTTCTATGGGACATTAATATCCAATTTCGTTTAAAATATTCGTAGCTAAGGGAATGGTAATATTCATTCTGATCATAGACCTATGTCCGCACTACCATACAGGCTAACTTAAAACCTTATATGAGTAGTTCTCCAGTTCTAGCACTTTTCTTCAACACATATATATATCTATATATATATATAAATGTATCTATATAGTAATTAATATTTAGGAGTTGTAGCCCTATTCTCTCCTTTAACACATTATTCTTTATGCTTGCGCGCAAAACTATTCCACTTGAACTTGAAATAAAAAACATCTACCAAAAGTGAATAACAGAGTCGATAATTATACCGCTTGGTAGATTACACGTGGCATATCATAAGTTAATAAACATCATTTGAGAAAGGTATGAGTCGTTCAAATGGATTTCCTTATGAAATTATTCGTGGTAAAAGCTCTTTTAGTCATCATACTTATAACAGATTGGGTAAAGAGAGTCTCGCGCAAATCCTTCTTTAATTATGTGTTGGCTAAACTTTGTCTCACCGAAAAATGCAGTTTGAACGGTAAAACGAAACAGTTATAAATAACTGGTCCCAATTAGTCATGTCACAAGGGACGGTCATTAACTTTGTGTTTTCTGTTGTTATGGAAGGGAGGTGGATTTGTGAGGAAGAAGTTAAGGTTCTGCTCCTACGATTAATGGAGGTTCTCTGTGTGCAAGTTTCGATGGCTCTTTCGCCTGTCCCTTCCTCCAACCCCATCGTACCAACTCTGTCCTAGCACATGGCTCTACTAAACTTGTACCCTCATCATTTATCCCACATAGCGCAGGCTCCTCTTAGGGTTAGGAGAGTTTTTTCCTTCGTCATTGTGAGACCCGAAATGGATCTGTGTGCTATTTCCTCAGCGTGGGAGAACTGTTGACTTGGAGGACGATACTCAGTGGGACAGACGACATTATCCATCTTCCTGGTAAGTTTTAAAATACTATCGTTCTTTAAGTAAAAAGAGCAGAGTCTCAGAGATTTGTTACAGTGAAAGCCACATTCATTCTTGTTATAGAATGAGTTTAAATCCTCTTCTCATCGATACTGATTGAAATATTTCGGGATTGTTCCTGCTTCTGTAAATAACAATGGATTATTCATCTGTTTCCATCTCAATCTTTCCGAAGGCCTCGACACTCCATCTCCTAGTCCCAAATTCAAAGGATTTGTACCTACATAGTTCATTTTCTGTGTAACTTCCAACTTAGGGTTTTGTTATTTCCTGGTATCGTTATTCTTTTCGCCCTTACTTTGTTGTTGTGAGTCAAGGTTTCATGCTGAGTTCTTGTGAGACTTTTCTACTTTTGACCGTACACACTGTGTGTAGCACCATAAACTGCTTCTCTTTCTTTCTCTTCTTAAAGGGAAGTCCACCCTTCGGTACTTTTCTTCAGACCCTTAGTTGGTCCTTACGAATAAAATGTTTTCTTTAAAGATTAAAGAATTCTTGTCCAGGGTAATAAAAATATGTCTCTTACTGTCACTGTCGTTATCTGCGCTGCGGGTGGTAAACATTAATTGAAATCTGGTAAAATATATCAAGATGGTTAACTCTATTTTCCGTTTGAATTGGAGTACCCTCTGTAATATAGGCAGTCGGTTATGTGCGTAGCATTTCCCTGTGCATTCGAATTGTTCGCATGATGTGTCTTATACAAAGTGTAATTTAAATATTAGTACTCTTATCGTTTTGTTTCATAAAAAAGTTGGCATATATATTTTAATGCCAAAATTAATGATGGGACCCTGTGGTTGCTAAGGTATCCATCAAGAGTTCCAAGGACCACCCTCCCCTTGGCCTAGAACATCTATTCGATCAAATTGAAAATCTTTGCAGAACTTTCGTCTGCGCAAATTTTGGATGCTGGTTCCTATCCTCGGTGCAAAAGGTATTTGAGTTCCCTTGTAAACTTTTCAAGAGTTCAAACACTGAAGGACACATGATCAACCTAGATTTATTGATATTAAGTATAGTTTCGATCAACTTC
Source organism: Picea engelmannii (assembly GCA_009831015.1). Taxonomy (NCBI): domain Eukaryota; kingdom Viridiplantae; phylum Streptophyta; class Pinopsida; order Pinales; family Pinaceae; genus Picea; species Picea engelmannii. The sequence continues at coordinate 14,431 of ML822980.1, forward strand.
CTATAGTGGCTGGAAAGAAAGAAATTCCCAAATGTGATAGTGTATTCCACTTCTTAGATTAAGACACAGTACCCACATAAGCCCTGGATATGATCATGATTTTCTGGTTTGGTTGATATATGTAATAAATCCTCTGAAGTTAAGCTACAAGACCTTTCCTCGTGACTATTTGAAATAATACAATGACTGTTTGAATGATTTTATTCGAATCTTCTAGCCATTTTGGCCTCTTCGTATACTTAAATTGTTTACACTGGACTGTCGTCTTATATTGTATTTCAGTATCTAATGTTTGCAGTCCGAACTTACAGTTACTCATTGTATGGAATTGAACTTATATAATTTTGAACATCTACTTTTTTGTAAATCGAATCTCAAGTGAGAGGAAAATTAGAATGTCAAAATGTTTTACAAACTTATATATATATAGATAGATATTCGTATCATATAGATATCTTTTACGCTATATGAATCTTCAATATTGTTTTACTTTACTTCGATATTTTGTGAATACCGTAACTATGTAATTTCCTTACAATAGGATACAAATGTATATTTTCTCCTATTCCTTAAATAAATAGAGTTCCTCCTTGTTTTCGATTTAGAATGGACATGAAAGAAAACTCAATTTAATTAGTATGATTTATGTATATACATTTACCTAGAGGATTGTAAGCATATTCCTCTATGTACATGGCTACATTATTCAGTTTCATTTATATTGTGTACCTAGATAATTTTTAAGCTGCAAATACAATTTATTGAGAGGTTTTTCACCTACAATATATCTCATTACAACAGTAATCCAGCTCATAGAACCATACTTCCAGAAGCTTTGATTGTGTTACTAGATATTATTTCTAGCACTTTAGTATGTGGTAAACTCGATCTAACCGTTATACAATTTATCATCAACACATGTTGATATATATATATACATTGTAGGTTTTTTGTAATGCATTTGTAATTCGCATGGTGACTTCCATACATAATTATATGTTAGTTACTTGCATATATATAATTATCTCCTATTAAATTATAACTAATCGCAGCAGTAGTTTTAAATATGATAGGGTACTTGAACCAAAATCAAAGTCAATGCAGAGAGTTAAATGTGTGAAACTGCTCAAAATTCTTAGGTTCCTCCAAAATGGTGATACAATGTCAAAATTTGATAACAAAACATCTCATGTATATATAAATCAGATAAAAATCCAGTCAGCCAATAATTCATCATGACATGTAAACAAAGAAGGAGAAAGTAGACATATTTGAATAAAAGTTTCCAAACAACAAATGAAATAGCCACATTCCTCCCAACCTTAGAAAAGGGCAGTCAAATCACGTGTCATGTTTACCCCCTAGCGTGACCATGAATCCATGAGGGCTAACTCAAAATTCCTCCTCAACAATATCCTTCAATTTTCAAGAGTTTCCTTCTTGCCTCACACTCAGCAAGTAGTGTTCATAATAGCAAGAGGTCGATTTCTTTTTCCCCAGCATACTAGGAAACGTCTTGCCTCCTCACATATGCCATATATCCAAAAACAAAAGTGTCCAGGTGTTTTTCCCCATGAGAATTTTTCCATCTTTCAAAATCCCTCATTTTTAGGGGTTGCTAATGGCCAAATTTCTAATTTTTCACTTGTAATAATCAACCCTGAGGTGGTTCCAACATGTTCCCCACTCACAGAGTCATGGTTAGTTGATTTTAACATGGCTGTTCCATTTGTCTTCCAACAATAATTATAAAATATTTTATTTCATACAAGTTTCATAGTCAAGAAGTTAGTTGTGTCAATCATTAAATACAATTAATTAAATTTGAAATTCGAAATTGCCAAAAATGGCAAAAATTTTTCAATTTCGAATTTACCAAAAACAGAATAATCTTTTTAAGAAATCTCAAACTTAAAAATAAATTATTTTTGGGGATGTCACATCCTTTCCCCCTTTAATAAAACACCGTACTCAATGTTCGTTCCTTCCTTGGAACAAGATTAGGTGATATTTCTTCAAATCTCCCTCCAACTCCCAAGTGGTCTCGTCAGGACTAAAGTGCTTCCATTGCACCTTTACCTGAGCGACGAATTTGTTCTAAAGTGCTATTTCTCTTTGGTCCAGAATGCACAGAGGTTCCACCTGGAACTCGCCTCCTAGTTCCACCTGCACCAAGTTCCAATCGATCATATGAGTAGGGTCATGAACACAATTCTTTAACACAGAAACATGAAATACATTATGAATTTTTAGATTGACTGGGAATTCAAGTTGGTATGCTATGGGTCTAATTCAAGCTAGTATCTTGAAGGGCCCACAAAACCTGGGTGCCAACTTGGCACAGTTCCGTAGCTTTAGCGAACTTTTTTGGGCTTTGACTTTTAAGTAAACATGGTCTCCCACTTGAAACTCCAAGTGTCTTCTTTTCTGGTCCGCATAACTCTTATGTTTGTCCTGTGCCTCTTTTAAGTTCTTTTGTACCTTTCTTACCATGCTCTCCATTTCCTAAAGCATTTTTGGTTCAACCATGAGTCTGTCCACTAGGTTATCCCAACTAATTGGAGTCATACACTTTCTACCATACAGTACCTCGAAGGGGCTCATTTTAGCCAAAATTTGGTACCCATTGTTGTATGCAAATTCTACCAAGTGCAGGTAATCTTCCCACTTGCTTGGTTTTGTTCTTACGTACATGAAAAGCATATCTTCTACGATCTAGTTTGCTCCTTCAGTCTGTAGATCCATTTGTGGATGATAACTCATGCTAAAATTCAAGTTATTATTTAGTTCTGCAAACAATTCTTTCCAAAAGTCAGATGTAAATTTTGCGTCTCTATCCAAAATCACTATTTTAGGAATACCATGCAGCCTAAAAAAATAATTCATGAATATTTCAGCGATGTTAATAGCTTTAAAAGTAGACTTTACAGGAATAACATGTGCATATTTACTGAGTTTATCGATTACCACCATAATAGAATCATTCTGCTTTTGAGTTCTAGGCAAACCTGTAATAAAGTCCAATGATATAGTCTCCCATTTCCATACCAGCACAGGTAAGGGCTGCAACAGGCCAGTTGGATGTTGGTGTTCGACTTTTGTTCGGCTTTTACCTGCTGAGAATACTGACACTTAGCTAAGTATTCATATGTTTCTCCCTTCATATTAGGCCAATAAAATAACTTTCTTAGTGATGTTATTGTTTTCTGGTATCTTGGATGACCAGAATATGGTTTCTTATGCACTTCATCCAAGACTGTTAACTTTATTTCTTTCAAATCTGGTATGTATATCTTGTTTTTAAACCATAGTAAACCATTCTTGTCCAAACTCTGGTCTATTTTGTCTGAATTTTCTATAGTGTTTTGTAATTTTTCCACTGTCTTAATGTAATTTTCGTCATTAATACCTGCAGTCTTTATCCTTTGTTCAAGATCACTTTCTACCCTGCTAATGTTTATTTCAAATAGCTCATGAACTCTTCTCCTCAAAGCATCATCTAACTTGTTTTCCTTACCCTTGATATGTCTTACTTCAAAGCCAAATTCGCTCAAGAAGGCTAGCCATCTTGCTTGCCTTGCATTAAGGTTCGGCTGCCTAAACAAAATTTTCACACCTCTGTTGTCAGTTAATAACAAAAACTTTCTACCCATTATGTAGTGCCGCCACATTTTTAAGGCGTGTATTACATCTGCCAACTCTAAGTCATGAGTGACGTAGTTTCGTTGGTGTTCCTTTAGTTTTCAGGACTCATAAAAAATTATCTGTCCTTCTTGAGTTAGGACACCACCTAGTCCTTCTTTACTTGCGTCTACATACACGATGAAGTCTTTGTCTGGATCTTCTACCTTTAAAATGGGTGTGGTTGTTAACAACTCATTTAATTTATTGAAACTGTCTTGACACTTCTGTGACCAGTTAAACTTGGTTCCCTTATTTTGTAATGATATGATAGGGTAAGCAATTTTGGAAAATCCCTCTATAAATTTTCCGTAATATCCAGTGATTCCCATGAATGACTAGATATATGCTAAATCCTTAGGTACTATCCATTCCATGATGGCTCTTATTTTCTCAGGATTGACTGCAATGCCTTCTGCAGATATTACATGTCCTAGGTACTGTATTTTCTTTTGATAAAAATCACACTTATCGAATTTAGCATATAGTTTGTGCTTCCTTAAAGTTTGCAAAACTATTCTTAAGCGTTCTTCATGTTCTTATTCTGTTTTAGAATATACCATAATATCGTCAATGAATACTAGTATGAATTTGTCCAAATACTGACTGGAAATACTATTCATTAAACACATGAACATGGCCGATGCGTTAGTGAGTCCTAAAGGTATAACCACAAATTTGTATTGCCCATATCTCATTCGAAAAGATGTTTTACTTATTTCTTCATATTTTATCCTAACCTGGTGATAACCAGATCATAAGCCCAATTTTGAGAAAATATTTTCCCCACCTACTTGATCGAACAGATCATTTATCCTAGGTAAGGGGTACTTGTTCTTAATAGTCATCTTGTTTAATTGTCTGTAATCGATGCATAATCTGAGAGTTCCATATTTCTTTTTCACAAAGAGGAAAGGTGCTCCCAATGGGGAAACACTTGGTCTGATATATTCCTTATCCAGTAATTCCTGTAATTGAATTTTTAGCTCTGTTAATTCCGACAAACTCATTCGGTAAGGTGTTTTTGAGATAGCGGTTGAACCAGGTAGTAGAGCGATAGAAAAGTGTATCTCCCTCTGTGGGGGTAACTCAGGTATCTCATCGACAAATACATCTTTGAAATCATGAAAAACGGTAAAATCCTCTAGGTTGGGTTTATTTTCTTTTTCTAACAGGTTTGTTACTTGGATTGCATAAATTTGGCAACCCTTTCTCATGCATTTCTTGAATTGCATTGTTGAAATCTGTCTAACTGATACTGGTTTTTGTATACCTTGAACTGTCCTAACGGTGTCATTTTTGTATTTATACTTAAGTGATTTTTCATAACCATCTAGCACTGCTTTATGCCTTTCTAACCAATCCATTCCGATAATTACATCATAAGATCCTAGCGGTAGAATGTTCATATTTGTCTTTATGTTTTGACTGACTAAACTGAACTCATAATCATAAATAAAATCAACAATTTTTCTTTTGGTTCCCGTTGCTAGTTGTACCAACCAAGACTTTGCATGTTTTGTTTTCTTAAGTTTATTTGACTCTACTATAGCGCGAGTGATATAACGTAATGTAGCTCCAGGGTCTATTAAGACAGAAATTCCAGTGTTATTGATTTTACCTTCAATTCCATCACATAGGACTGGTGGTTAGCTTGTCGGTTGTCCACGACTACATTTATCCGATGCACGCTTTTGCCCACATCTACCATCATAGAGGCTTCCTGCAAATTGTGAACAGTAGTTCTGGTTGCTGAAATTAGACGTGGACAGTTCCTCCTTAGATGAGGTTCTCCACATTCCCAACACTTCAATGGTTTGTAGGGGTTGTCCCCAAATTTCTTTACTCCTAGATTTACCAGTTTACCTCCTCCTTGATTTTTCGGGTTGTTGGAGTGAAAGTCTTTCCTTGGAAATCTTTTTACTGCCTTCTGATAAGGAGCTGGCTGGTATCCCTTTTTCCACTGGTTCATTCAGCCCTATTTCTTGTCTTTCCAGGCCTTGGGAAATTCGAACCACTGTTTGTATTGGTCGTAACACATTCGGGATTTCCTGAATACTTGACTCAAGGACTTGGGATTATCAAATTCGATTATGTCCTTGTAGGATTACGGTAAACATCTTTGGAACCGCTAGATTTTCACTTTATCCTCTTGGATATAAGGTACGAAGCTTAGTAATTCTAGGAATTTGTTTATTACATCTTCCGTAGTCATTCGACCAAGTCGTAACTCATAAAATTCTTTGGTTTTTATTTCATAGTAACTTTCATATAGGTACTGTTTCTTGAAATATTTCTTAAAGTCTGCCCATTCCATCTATTTCTCTTTTAAGCCCTTGGCCAATTTCAGATCTTTCCACCAAAAGTTGAAAATTCTATGGGACATTAATCTCCAATTTCGTTTAAAATATTCGTAATGAAGGGAATGGTAATATTCATTATGATCATAGACCTATTCCATGACTACCATACAAGCTAACTTAAAACCTTATATGAGTAGTTCTCCAGAATTTCTAGCACTTTTCTTCAACACATATATATATCTATATATTTATAGATATAAATATATCTGTATAGTAATTAATATTTAGGATTTGTAGCCCTAATTTATCCTTTAACACATGATTCTTTATGCTTGCACGCAAGACTATTCCACTTTATATTGAAATAAAAAAAATCTACCACAATTGAATAATAGAGTCGGGAATTATACCGCTTGGTACAATACATCTGGTATATCATAAGTTAGTAAACATCATTTGAGAAAGGTCTGAGTCATTAAAATAGATTTCCTTATGAAATTATTTGTGGTAAAATCTCTTTTAGTCATCATACTTATAACAGATTGGGTAAAGAGAGTCTCACGCAAATCCCTGTTTAACTATGTCTTGTCTAAACTTTCTCTCACCAAAAAATGCCATTTTAACGATAAGCTAACTGAGAAAAAAAAATTATACATAACTGGTCCCAATTAATCATGTCATGAAGGGACGGTCATTAACTTTGTGTTTTCTGTTGTTATGGAAGGGAGGTGGATTTGTCAAGAAGAAGTTAAGGCTCTCCTCCTACGATTAATGGAGGTTCTGTGTGCGCAAGTTTTGATGGCCCTTTCACTTGTCCCTTCCTCCAACCCCATTGTGCCAACTTTGTCCTAGCACATGGCTCTACCAACCTTGTACCCTCAACATTTATCCCGCATAGCGCAAGCTCCTCTTAATGTTAGGATATTTTTTCTTTTGTCATTGTGAACCCCGAAATGGCTTCGTGTGCTATTTCCTCAGCATGGGAGAACTATTGACTTGGAGGATGATACTCAGTGGGACATAAGACATTATCCGTATTCCTGGTAAGTTTTAAAATACTATCGTGCTTTAAGTAAAAAGAGCAGAGTCTTGAAGGTTTGTTACGGTGAAAGCCACATTCATTCTTGTTACAGGGTAAATTTAAATCCTCTTCTCATCGATACTTCTTGAAATCTTTCAGGATTGTTCTTGCTTCTGTAAATAACAATGGATTATTTGTTTATTTTCATCTCAATCTTTCTGAAGGCCTCGACACTCCATATCCTAGTCCCAAATTCAGAGGATTTTTACCTAGATAGTTCCTTTTCTGTGTAAATTCCAACTTAGGGTTTTGTTATTTCCTGGTATCGTTATTCTTTTCTCCCTTACTTTGTTGTTGTGTGTCGAGGTTTGATGCTGAGTTATTGTGAGGATTTGCTAGTTTTGACTGTATACACTATGTGTAGAACCTTATGCTACTTCTCTTTCTTTCTCTTCGTAAAGGGGAATTCCACCCTTTGGTACATTTGTTCAGAGCCTTAGTTGGTCCTTATGAATAAAATGTTTTCTTTAAATATTAAATAATTCTTGTTCGTGGTGATAAAAATATGTCTCTTACTGTCACTGTCGTTATCTGCGCTGCGGGTGGTAAACATTAATTGAAATCTGGTAAAATATATCAAGATGGTTAACTCTATTTTCCATTTGAACTGGAGTACCCTCTGCAATATAGGCAGTCGGTTCTGTGCGTAGCGTTTCCCTATGCATTCAAACTATTCGCATGATGTTTCTTATACAAAGTGTAATTTAAATATTAGCATTTTTATCGTTTTGGTTCATCAAGAAATTGACATATATATTTTGATGCCAAAATTAATGATGGGACCCTGTTGTTGTGAGGGTACCCATCAAGAGTTCCAAGGACCACCCTCCCCTCGGCCTGGAACGTCTATTCGACCAGAACGTGGCAACAGGAGGACACTGAGACTACAGTTCCTAAGTTAAGTACCACTATAGAACGACTGTTACTATCATTTATCATTATATTGATGTTTCTCATTTATCTTTATTTCATATATTTACTAATATTTAAATAGAAAATCTTTGTAGAACTTTCATCTGTGCAAATTTCGGATGCTCGTTCCTATCCTCGATGCAAAAGGTATTTGAGTTCCATTTGTAAACTCTTCAGGAGTTCAAATAGTGAAGGACATAGTTTTCAACCTAGAGTTATTGATATTAAGTATAGTTTGGCTCGACTTCGTGTAGTGGGTGGAAAGAGAGAAATTCCCAAATGTGATAGTGTATTCCACTTGTTATATTAAGACGCAGTACCCACATAAGGCTTGTATATGCTCTTTATTTTCTGGTCTGGTTGATATATGTAATAAATCCTCTGAAGTTAAGCTAAAGGACCTTTCCTTGTGACTATTTGAAATAATACAATGACTGTTTAAATGATTTTATTTGAATCTTCTCACCATTTTGGCCTCTTCCTATACTTAAATTGTTTACAGTGGGTTGTCATCTTATATTTTATTTTAGTATCTAATGTCTGTACAGTCCGAACTTACAGTTACGCATTGTATGGAATTGAACTTATATATTTATGAAGGTCTACATTTTTGTAAATTGAATCTCAAGTGAGAGGAAAATTAGAATGTCCAAATGTTGTACAAACTTATACATATATATATATATATATTCGTATCATATAGATATCTATTAAATGCTATATGAGTCTTCAATATTGTTTTACTTTACTTTGATATTTTGTGAATACTGTGACTCTGTAATTTCCTTACAGTAGGATACGAATGTATATTTTCTCCTATTCCGTACATAAATAGAGCTCCTCCTTGTTTTCGATTTAGCATGGACATGAAAGAAAACTCAATTTAATTAATATGATTTATGTATATACATTTACCTACAAGAATGTAAGCATATGCCTGTATGTACATGGGTACATTATTCAATTTCATTTACATTGTGTACCGAGATAATTTTTGAGCTACAAATACAATTTATTGAGAGGTTTTTCACCTACAATATATCTCATTACAACAACAATCTAGCTCATAGAACCATACTTCCAGAAGCTTCGTTTGTGTTAACCGATTCATTCTAGATATTATTTCTAACACTTTATGATGTGGTAAACTAGATCTAACCATTCTACAATTTATCATCAACACCTATATATATATATATATATATATATATATAGTGTAGGTTTTATGTAATACATTTGTAATTCGCATGGTGACTTCCATACATAATTATATGTTAGGTACTTTCATATATATATATATATATATATATATATAATTATCTCCTATTAAATTATAACTAATCGCAACAATAGTTTTAAATATGATAAGGTACTTGAACCAAAATCAAAGTCAATGCACAGAGTTAAATGTGTGGAGAGCTCAAAATTCCCAGGTTCCTCCAAAATGGTGATTACTAACAACGTCATAATTTATAGAGAAGGAGAAAGTAGACATATCTGAATAAAAGTTGTCGAACAACAAATGGAGCAGCCACGTTCCTCCCAACCTTAGAACGTGGCAGTAAAATCACTTGTCCTATTCACCCCCTAGCCTGACCATGATTCCATGAGGGCTAACTCAGAATTCCTCCTCAGCAATATCCTTCAATTTTTAGCAGTTTCCTTCTTGCCTCACACTCAGCAATTAGTGTTCATAATAGAAATAGGTCGATTTCTTTTTCCCCAACATACTAGGCAGTGTCCTACATCCTCACGTATGCCATATATCTTAAAACAAAACTGCCTAGGTCATTTTCCCCTTGGGAATTTTCACATCTTTCCAAATTCGTGATTTTCAGGGGCTGTCAATGGCAAAATTCTTGATTTTCCACTTGTAATAATCAGCCCTGAGGTGGTTCCAACATGTTCCCCACTCATGGAGTCATGGTCAAGTGATTTTAATATGGTTGTTCCATTTGTCTTCGAGAAATAATTATAAAATATTTTATTTCATACAAGTGTCATAGTCAAGAAGTTAGTTGAGTCAAATCCGCCCAATAGTCACAAACATTAAATACAATTAATTAAATTCAAAATTCAAAATTGCCAAAAATGACAAAAAAATTCCAATTTCGAATTTACCAAATTTAGAATAATTTTCCTAAGAAATCTCAAACTTAAAAATAAATTATTTTGGGGGATGTCAGAGTAGGCGTAGCTGTAAATAAATTTATTACTGGCTTAGATCCATTTTAAATATGTATCTATTATTGGTTGAGAGGGATCAAATCTCTCTAGGTACAAACATCCTTTTAAAGTGAAAAGCTTGAAGAAAGGTTTGCACCTCCGGGGATTTGATCCCTCTCAACCCATAATAAATCACTATTTAAGATGTTCTAGTAGCAGGAAGGAATGGACAACTTTTAGATGATAGTATTTATCTGTATGTTTAAGATATCTACATCATTATGAATCCAAATAATAACAAAGTAACAATATTCAGTGATAAAAGTGTTGAATAATAACACAATGGAATTGTTAAGATATTGAATAACATATATACTACATCATATCTTTAAAGATTGATATCATGAAGATATTGAACAAATCATATATTACATGGTAATTGATCTCAATCTATCTTATTCATTTTTTTACACACATGACCATGCTTTCCCGTCTTCTTATATCTATCACATGGAAATGGAAAAGGAAAAGTGAGAGTTCCCAAGTTTTTCACATTTTATATATCTTAATATTATAATGCTTTTAATGTGAAAATACCAATAGATAAATCATAACTAACCAAACAATGTATAGGAATTCAACTTATATATATATTTTGAAATTGGTTTTCACTCCCTTATTGGTAAATTCATTTATCTTGATCATTTACAATATCTCACAATTAAAATTAATAGCAACCATTAATTTCCTTCTTATCATTTCTTCAATTAATTAATGCACTCCATTTTTCTTAGTATACTAAAATCAATATACAATATTAATTTAGTTCATATCATTTCTTCAATTAATTAATGCAATGAATCACTTTTCATATCATTATCATTGAAATCACCCTATTGTTGTGTGTTATATCATTGTTAAAATGAACAAAACTACCTCATTATGCTAAATCATCATTCATTGTATCATCACTTAAATGAATGCATATTTTTTTTGCAATATGTCATTATTAAAATCAATGCAACTAATTTCTCTAAATCATTTATCATTGTTTCATCACCAAAATCAATGCATTGTATTGTTTGCATTAATTAATTATTGAAATCATAACAACTAATTTATCTAAATCATTTTTTATTGTACCATTTCTAAATTAAATGCACCCTATTGATTTGTTGTAGAAATTGTTGAAATCATTCAACTCCATTATTTCTCTAAATCATATTTTTAATATCATCACTAAAACCAATATGCCCTATTGGTTTTTGTTATATCATTTCTCAAAAACATACAATTATTCAATGATTGAAATTGCATTTTCTTTTGGTTTCCATGATTGGAACATATCAATACTATAAACCCAAACCTCTTGAATTTTGAAACATTCTTCATTTTGATAATTGATAATTGATTAAAGAATAATTAGATATATTTAAAATCATTTCTTCCTCTTCATATTGAACTAGTATTTCAATACTTTATATTTAATCACAATATACTACTCTTTATTTTACATCAGAAACAATTAGAAAATCCATGGATGTGCAAAAACTTACTTCTCTTGTCCTGTAACATAAGTTTGATATTGATTTATATTTAATATTCATCTTAATAATTATTTTGAAATATTATTGAAATTTTAAATAATTATTCAAAATAGTATACTTTAGACACTATGGATTACTATATTTAATCTAACATATATCCATCAATTATTCATGTAAATTCTAAATTTAATCTATATGTTATTATGAATCATATTCTTAAAGTTGATATTGATATATAACTATGTCTATATATAATGTAAAAATCTATAAATCATAAAATAATATATCATATAGATTATTATTGATCAAAACATATAAATTACCAAATATTTATCATATCTATAAATTATTTGATGCTAATTATGTTAATAACCTCCAACATAATTATATTTATGTTCATATGATTTCATTGATAATGATCCATATTGAATCATTAGTTAACATGAAAAATATTACTTTTGTTTCATGTTAAATGAAATGCAATTTAATATATGGTATATGTATGATCACTAGGAACAATTGATATATATGAATAAATGTTTTCAAGTTTAAGAGAAATTAAATATGCAAATTGACAATTATAGATAAATAAATCTTTATAGGTTTAGACAATATTAAATTTATAAAACTTGACAATTATATGAGATAAATAAACTTTTCTAAGTTTAAACAATATTAAATAATAAAAAGTGGAAATTATAACATGATAAATTATAAAATATGCAATTAAATTTGAGTGATATTGAATATATGCACTTGCAATGAAATATCATCATGGTTATAGCACAATTATTAAAGTTACACACATATATATATATATATATATATATATAATGCCAAAATAGCTCCATCAAATATGCACTCTCATGAAATTGGATCTATGCATTCTCAAGATATACATATTCCATGAATGATAGATCCACATGGCCACACTATATGTTATTCCTTTTGATGTTGATATAGACAATAATGGATCTATGGACATAAGAATATATATATAATCTTAATTATGCATGATAGATCCACAATTATTTTTAAACCTTTTCAATGCTAATATAACAAATTATTTATTTTTTTATATTATAGTTTATATTGTTTTTTTATTTAGTCAATATTGTATATTTTTTAAATGTGCACATTCAACTCTAGATTAAGCATTGAAATAATTACACATCTCCTTAGCTTTTTTTTTTAAGATTTTACATTAAAGCTAACATTATTGTTTTATACAGTGAATATTATACTATTTTTTAAATGAACAATTTTCAACTCTAATATAACACAAACGAAATTACACATCTCCCCATATGAATGAATTGTAGAATGAGCGTCTAAGCTCAGTCATACCAATAATGAATGAAAGGGAGAGTGATGCACTATCAAATAGTATTAAAATTAAATAGAAATGTGGATATTTTCTTTAAATCAAAGTTCATTCAGAAAATGAATGAAAAACAAGGGTCATCTTGAAAATGATAGCCAGCGGGGCAGAACAAAACTCTCGGCCCGGGAGAAAAGATCCAGGAATGCTTGAAAGCAAAATTAATAAAAAATTGCGTTTAGCATGTTTCGAACGCGCTAGGTCCTTCGGATTTTCAGTCTTACGCTCTCTCAAGTGAGCTATCCCGGTTTGCAAACATGGCATATTTTTATATAATTTGTTCCCAGTGATGGATTTCATGATTAGATTGTGATTGAATACACATAGCATTGGCAATTCATTGTAGATGACGTGGTTTTGGGTTGGTTCTGTCCAACTAAGAAGCCATTATAATTGCGTCAATATGAAACTTATCATGTGGACAGACAGGAGCAGAGACATACATAAATTTCATGACGGGCATTAATATCAATAAGAAGACAAAACCAAAATAAATATCTCAACGGCATTCAAGAATGCTCTACAAAATGATCTTTCAAGATTGTAAATCTATTAAAATCATTTCGTACATTGAAAGAAGAAAAAATAGTTTTCAGACCACCGTGATCCAACAATTATTCTAATAAATTTAGAGGAAGAAAGTTGTTTATCATCCTGATCAGTTGAGACGGAGATCACGGAGAATCTGCAATGGAGATAAAGATTGCCCAGTCAAATTTGATATAAAGAAAAACCTAGCAAGTTTCTCTTTCTGCTGGGATTTTCTTTCCTTTATTTCCTTCTGAGTGGTAGGGGTATATTTGATATAAAGAAAAACGTAGCAGGTTTTTCTCTCTTTTAGCTCCGAGTGGCGGATTGTGGAATATTAATTTTGGTTCAGGCCTTAAACACTTTTGGTTGAAATAGTTTTAGAACTTGTCCATCTAGCTTTGGTACAACAAGAAAAAATTGGAAGAAATCGCGGTTGTGGTATAGTTAATTGTGGTTGTGCTAACGTGTGAGGGAAAGTTATATATATATCTAAATTAATGTGTTTGTGTTTAAGGTTGGTGGAATCGTGGTTGTGCAACGTGTGATGAAGAGTTATATATTTCTAAATTAATATGCGTTTGTGTTTAAGGTTGGAGTTTTACTTCTAGGGTTGAATACTTTGAATTCAGTTTGTTTAATTTTTTTTTTTGGTTAATTTTTTTTAAGAATTTTGTGGACAATCTAATTGATAAAAATATTGATCATGGAATTTTATTATTAGGGGTTTTGTTCACTATAAGAATATAAATGAGTGGAACAAGGTGAAATTTTGATTTGTTGAAAAAAATACTATTCTTATAGGTTGAGTTTGTCCACTTATTATTTCAGTCTTATAATAAATTTTATTATAATTAACCATGTTAAGCTTATCATGGTTTATTGTGATTCACTATGAGAAACATTAGTTGAATAATGACTATTATGATAAATTATAGTGGATTGTGGTTCAATGACTACTATGGGAAATCGTGGTTGGCTGTGATTTAACATAGTTTAGATAATTAAATATAGTTGATTATACTTTATAATGGTTTACCTTATTTATAACTTTGGGAGTAAAAATTGATTGTTAGTTGTGGATAATGATGGTCTACAAAGGTTTGACCATATTTAAATAAGGATTTTAATCTTTAAGCACAGTCCATTCACTAACATTAATTAAGTAAAGAGATTTTAGTTTACAATCATTAGTAGTGATTCACTATAGAAAAGTGTGGTTTATTATGGTTGAAGATAGTTGACTATATTTGACCATGTAGGTTAAGGTTGAATATTGATTATAGTTGACCTCCATTCATCATGTTGATTATGGTTGATTCTATCCAACCATGGTTAACAATGATTAACTATGATTGACCATATTTATTATGGTTAATTATAGTTGATCGTGGTGATAATAGTTGACAATAGTTTACATTGGTTGAACATGCTAACCATGGTTGAAAATGGTTAACCATGGTAGACAATAGTTGTCCATGATTACTATGATTACACATGATTCACTGTACTTGATTATGCTTGATTGTGATGACCCCTATCATTACGACTACCAGCGAGGCAGAAGTGAAAAATTTTTTTTTATTTTTTTATTTTTTTGCAAGAACCGACAGGACGGAAAGACGACAACAATTGAACCACACAACCAGGAAACGAACACAACACGTAGATTCGCAACAGACAACTACGACTACACGCACTAACACCAGGAGCAACTGGGTGAAACATGTGTAAACCAATAGATAGAATCGACTACCGCCCAAAACAACATGACCATGCCTACAAGCTAAGGGAAAAATTCCCTTCTCGCCATAACGACGTTGACGACAAGACTAAAACCTCAAGGCGCATGAACCAACGCATGTGCCCAAGTCAACATGCGACGCTCAACCAAGCTCACCTTGTAGGCACCGACTCTGACCAAGATATCATTTACCGCTAACCCATAGGGCGCGCCATGATCCCCAAATTAGGATCCATGTCGTCCCGAGAAGAGAGGTGCAACAATAACCCCGGGGCAAAACCAAACAGGACCAAGGCTCAGGAAACCCCGATGTGCTAGGAACCGAACACTACCTAGGAGACTACACCTACCCCACACAAGGTTGACGAGTCACAAGAGAACGAAGACAAGGGATGACACCCGCCATCACGACCTTGTTCCTGACCCCACCCAACACCCAGGCTAACCGGTCCATGATTACATTCTAAATTAAAATTAAAGAGTGTGTCAAGAGCGGCCTAAACGTAGTGTGGTCATCGACGTACCAACCAAATAATCTTAAGTGTAGTTGTAGTTGGAAAGACACATAAGACATTAACAAAATTACTATAAGGCATTTAATCAACATAACTAGTCATACCACTAAATGATAAGAGGCTAGGCATTCAACCAAGAGGAATAATACAATCTACTGATTACACCTATATATCATTTAATCCCTATAACTATGACAATATTACCTTGGAACTATGACATTTAATCAAAATATAACATCGAAAATTTAAAGTACTGCCTTATTTTAGCCTGCTTATTATGGCAATACAAATACTATACCACCATTCCATTCTAATTGATAAATCAATTTAAACAAGATTACAGCGAGAGGAACAGAATGTTCTGAATAGTTAAAGGATTCCTAAACAATTTAACGCTATCTAAGGATGTTGTTCTAATCGATTGTTGTTATTCCAGTCAAGTAAAAAGGGGTTGATGTCATTAAAGTTCTTATTGGCCATTGACGTACAGAGTCATTGATAAAGTCAAACAATCATAGACATCTCTTCAATGTCAAGGGTGTTAAAAGAGGAAAGGCATTCAACATTGGCCATCATTAAAGGAACGCATCCGAGGAGAGCGCTAGAAGGTTAATCACTCAAGCCGACAACTCATCTAGCCACCAAACACAACCAGATAATTATAATTTGATATACCCTGATAAGCTCCACTGCATAACTGTGGATTACCACTGTTCAATACCACAATAGAATTAAGTATTTAGATCTGATTAATTAATTAATATCTGAGACATTATTTAAATGATAATGTATATAAGTGAAAAATGCAAGCCACGAGGGATTAAAGGAACGCCATGCAATAAGATGAAATCATGGTCTTAACAACAACTCAACCACGATTTAAATGGCAGAATCAAGGGAATTTACAGAAGGCTTAGGCAATCGAGTAAAAAGACAAAATCATGGGCATTCTGGCAACCCAGACAATAGATTTAAAGGAAAAAACATGGGCATTATCATCAACTCAGACAATGGCTTTAAAGGCAAAAACGTGGGCATTATCAACAACTTCAGTAGATCGTTTAAAGGCATAAAATAACAAAAATGCAGTCCTTCCAGGTATAATGCACAGGTATTCTGAAACTGTGTTCTGAAGGTCACAACGTATCGCAAGTGTCAATGGAGGGGTTGGCCTTCTGATTTTACATTCACTTGACCGAAAACCAAAAGAAAATCGTTCTCTGAAGTTGAATTAGGGTCATAATTCAATGCATCAGAAAGCTAACGACTCTTATTAATAATTCCTCTCCTAAAAATTAGAGCATTCCTGAGTGGTAAAATTTCGGGTGAAGTGTTATGGCAACAAGTATAAGCAGGATATACAAGATTTTATTGTCTTTAAAACTGAATTTAATCTCCTTAACATTACTAGAAAGATATAAGTATAAGCGTTCAGTATTGAAATTTCCTTCGCACTCTCATAATATAAACACATTTTCTTTCATTGCTCTCAACTATACAAAGATAAATCGTTGGTCCAGTATTTAAATATAGCTCGTTGTCCCAACCCAATCTACATCCGTGGAGTTTTAAATATAACGAAGGCACAATAATAACCATATTACCACAGTAACAAAGTAATAAACATTCTCGATGTCTTAACAACAAAATGGTTGTCGAGTTGAAGGGGATAATAAAAAATAATTAAATATAAAGAGGGCGTTGTTAGAAATGTAGAAATCACTGTGTAATTAAACATTCAAGTCCATCCAAATAAATTTATAAACTGTCATTGAGTGGGCAAATAAGTGAGCCAATTTCGTCCCAAAATATATTAAGATACGAAGATAAAACCACAGTCCAGAGGTGTAAAAATGTGAGGTAGAATCGCAGAGTGAATGGCAACCCGGTAAACAAAACCACACAGTAAATTCGTCGAGATAAATGTTAAAAATGCAACTATCAATCATCCGAAAAAAAGCGGGCAGAGGTTAACAAAAATTCATCATCAACCATTAAATGGAAGGGGTAATCAAACGCATTAACGTGCAAAACCAACAATCAGCCAAGAACAACAACAGGGTAGATAGATAACAGGTTCGTCCTTTGCTCATCATCCTCGTGCAGAAAACAAGGGCATTGAGATACATAGGTCTTTTAATGCTAAGGCGATGACCGTAGATCAGGCTCCTGGATGACTGCTCAGGTGAGGACTGAGGAGCTAAGGACGAAGGGCAAACAACCAAAGGACACAATCAATCACAGCTAGGTGGTCAAGACATGCGGGAAAACGAAGGCCATAGGAGACAACAACCATTGAGCTAGGCTAAGAATAGTTTCATTCAAAAGCATTAGTTTACTTATCCATTAACTAAGTAGAAACAATCATAAGTCTTAATATATTCTACGATACAAAATGAAAAGAGCGTATCGTTGCTTGATCGTTCGCTCTGAATGATGTCCGCGCGCTCCATGCAACTCCCGCTCGCTGACCGTCGAGACTTCACCGATACCTCCCAAATAATGCTAGGGGTAGTCTTCTTCCCCCTTAGCCGCCCGAGCCACAAAGGGGCCACACACACTATCCAAAGATTCCTACTAGCTCCCAGCTCGCCTCGCAAGGCCGAGCTACCACTCCTCACCAAGCTGGGTATCCCAACTCCCAGAAGTTAAATCAGTCAAGTAGATATTTTTACAGTGTAACATTACGCAAACAGAATATGGTCCTTAATCCTTCTCCCTCCTTCATTATATAGAGTTTTGAACTTCCTTTCTTTCCTAAAATCTCATTTAATTAAAGTTTTAAAAATAAATTCTTCTCCGTACAAGTGTCCTCCATCCCCTACATTCCTCCATTATTTAATTTCTTTAATTAGTTAATTATCTTATTTCCCTCACCCACCTAGAGTTACTCCTAGAATCACTCCTAGGTGTCCCCAAATTCCCTTACAGGTTTTAAAGCCTTTCCCTATTATTAAATTGCTAATTCAGTTTAAATTAGAAATCTCTTAAATGGTAGATTCTTTACTAAGTTGACTTTTCTCTTTTTCCCTTAAGTTCCCCTTTTTCCCTTTTTATGTTTACCTCTTTTCCTAGTTTCCTAATATTTTAGATTTTCCCTCTTTCCCCTTTTTACTTAGAACTCAGAAAGGCAGGTGTGGAAATTAACCATTTTCCCCTTTTCTTATTTAATTAGAATATTTCAATTTATCAAGGTAATAAAACAATTAATTCCCTTTTTAAATTTTAATCCAACAGATTTTTTTTGAAACAATTTATTTCTTACTCCCTTCATCTTAAAATATTTAACGAAGATCACAATTATTATTTTTGTGGTTTTTATTTTTATTATTATATATATATATATATATATATATATATATATATATATATATATTATAGATAGACAAAGTTTTACCACTAGCGTAATCTAGACTTAGACCTTAAATTTTGTATTGTGCGACATTTAATTAGGGAATTCATTTTAAAAATACTTAACACATTATTCGTCCAAGGCCATCTAGGTTTATTCCTTTGTCATCAACAACGCGACGTTCCCTTCAGGACACACTAGGTGCTCCAAGGGTGCCATTCGCCTCATCTATTCCCTTGTGCGACGTGCCCTTCAGTACGCACCACGTGCTCCAAGGGTGCCACTCGCCTCTTGACTGACTTGGTAGACATCAATAACCCTCGGAGTCAATACTCCACCAGGTGAACTTGTAGGAGACTAAGGGATTCTAAGGAATAAGGCCCCCTCCTTATTGTGCGCCCCATAGAATCATCGTGAGTGACTGTTGCAGTCTGCCCTCACGACATCGTGGGTCCTCTCGAACTAGGTAATCGTTAACCTACAATTCGAGCCACGGCGAGAGTGCTAGTAAGCTGTGGCAAGGTTGTTGTCCACACCTCTCCCTCAACATCTCTGGTAGTAGTGCGTGACCCCTTTACTCCACATGTGAGTTTGGTCGGCAAGCTATCGTCAACC
The DNA here is from genome assembly GCA_009831015.1 of Picea engelmannii. NCBI lineage: Eukaryota > Viridiplantae > Streptophyta > Pinopsida > Pinales > Pinaceae > Picea > Picea engelmannii. Next base: position 34,256 of record ML822980.1, read on the forward strand.
TGCATCATCAACAAATCATGCCAGAACATATCCATATCATATCATCTAATCAAATGCACTAATATCACAGTAAAACAATCAAACCCCAATGGTACTCTCCCTGACTCGATCTAGAGTCCAAGGGGTTCCATCAATGCTTCTGCATCCTTAAGGTCCAAAACCCTGCACACTCAGTAAACCGAGTCAATAGCACCTATCTATGTCAATGCAATAAAACAACATGTCATCAACCCATAATGCCTCATAATCAAAATCAAAAGTTTTAATAGCATAATAATCTAGATCACTTGTGAGCAAGTGTCCTCAAGGATAAGTTCGCTCAGTGCGCCAAAGCGGGATGTCACATACAACCCCTCTTGGTCTAAACTTCGTCCCGAAGTTTCACAGTATAAATGCCTAAATAAAGTGTATCATAGTATCATATGTCTACGTATCAAACAAAAATGGAAACTGTTGGCGCATATCATATGCGTCCTCCCAGGTCGCTGAGTGCGGACTATAATTGTCCCACTCGACCTTGACCTGCTCTATCGTGCAATGCCATAGCTATCGAACGCGATGATCCAAGATGTGAATCGGCTTAGCTGTGAGTGCACCCTCGTCCGATACCTGCAAGGAACTCATGTCAATAACGTGCGTAGGATCACTAATATAATGTGTCCAAACAGAAACATGAAACACATCGTGCATACGCCTCCAAGACTCAGGCAAGGCTAGTCGATAGGCTGCGGGCCCCTTTCTCTCCACAATCTTGAAAGGTCCGACGAACCTAGGAGAGAGTTTATCTCCCTTCCCAAACTTGATTGAACTCTTATGCGCTTTAGCCCACAAGAAGACTTGATCCCCAACCTCGTAACTACGGTCGACATGGTGTGCATCGGCATAACTCTTCCGTCGATCTCGCACTTATTTAATCCTTTGTATTATTGTTTTCATTTTCTCTTCCATTTCTTGGATCGCTTTTGGTCCTACCAGGACCCTATCCTCAAGCTGATCCCAACTCAAAGGCGTCTGACATGGTCGCCTGTAAAGAAACTCGAAAGGCGCCATCTTAATGGTTCTCTGGTAACTATTGTTGTAAGCGAATTCTATCAGTGGCAAGAATTCTTCCCAACGCTTTTGTTGGTCCATCACATACATGCGCAACATGGCCTCCAAGGTCTGTTTAATTGATTCGGTCTGCCCGTCAGTCTCCGGGTGATATGCAGTACTAAATTTAAGTTGGGTTCCCAAGGCCTCTTGGAAGCTTGTCCAAAATCGTTCAGTAAACAACGATCCTCGATCGGATATAATCCTCTTAGGCATGCCATGCAGCCTCACAATCTCAGTGATGAAAACTCTAGCTATGTCAGGTGCCTGATACGTCATACACACAGGAATAAAGTGATCACTCTTTGTCAGAGTGTCTACTACTACAAAAATAGAGTCATGTCTCCTTGACGTTCAGTGGCAATCCAATAATAAAATCCATCGAAATAAACTCCCATTTCGATTCTGGAATAACATGTGGTTGTAGTAGTCCTGTTGGGTGTCTATGTTCAGCCTTTAGCTGCTGACATTCTAGACATCTGGCCACATATTTGACTATGTCTTCCTTCATTCCCTTCTAAACGAATAAGGGTTTAGGGTCTACCCTCATCTTCGTGACTCCCGGGTGAGCCATGCAAACTACTCTATGAGTCTCGCTCAGGATCAACATCCTCAACTCGTCGTTTGGCGGTACGTAGATCTGATTTTTAAACCTCAATAATCTATCGCTATCAAATGAAAATCCTTCAAATCATGGTACCATCATTGTGTTTTGTCTGATAAAACCCTTGACCTCTTTGTACCAGTCATCATCACGCTGTAAAGTTAGAATCTTTTCACACAGATTCATCTGAAGCGGTAGCACTAAAAAGATGCGTGGTCTCCGACTCAATTCATCCTCCACTCTATTCACCATTCCTTTTATGTATTTAATGTCAAAGTCATACTCGCTAAGCAATTCCGACTAACGTCGTTGTTGCACGTTCAGGTCACTTTGCATAAACAATGTTGTAGTCCACAGTGGTCAGTCTTTAGTTCAAACTTTCATCCAACAAGATAGTGTCTCCAAACCTTCAAGGCATACACGATGACTAACAATTCCAAATCATGCGTCATGTAGTTCTCCTCATGCCTTCTCAGTTTCCTTGAGATGTAAGCGATCACACGTCCGTCTTGCCTCAAGTCTCTGCCCAAGCCTTCCTTGGATGCGTTAGTGCATACCAAGAAACCCGCATCCATGTCAGGGACCTTTAGTACCAGTGTTGTTATCAAAAACTCCTTGAGCCTCCGAAATGCTTCTGCGCATTTCTTGGTCCAAACAAACTTCTTGTTCTTCTTCTGCAACTCCATGATTAGATTTGCTATCTTCATAAATCCCTCGACGAACCATCGATAATATCCTTCTAAACCCATGAAGCTACGCACTTCCGGGACATTCGTCGGCGTAGGGCATTCCATAATATACTCGACCTTGGCTAGATCCACGACGATGCCTTTGCCGTAGATGACATGCTCTAAGTAGTGAATCTTCGATCGATAATGTAGGGACCGTACTTAATCAAATCCAAAATTTTGTACATCTAAACATATAATTCCTTTCTCATACATAAATAATTCATTCACCATCATATAAGCATAAATATTCAACAATATTTAACATTTATCTTTAACATTTATCTATAGCATGAAAATAACTCAACAATTCATAAATAAAATACCTGCTTCTAATGCTAATTCTCGTTGATATGGTTGTCATTTACCTGCTGCCTTGCCTAGCCTGATGCATTGACAAACTCTGCCCAAACCGACTAACGTCCTAGCCAGCTAGGAGCAGCCTGTCCGGCTCCCTAGCTCCAGGAAAAAGAAAGGAATCCTGGCCCCTGTGCCCAAAACCCCCAGCAACCCGGTTCCCCCTGCAATGGTTCACCCCCCAAAAAAACCCAAGCTGCTCAGACCAACCAATATCCCATAGAAAAATATCCACAGAACAATCCTCCTCTCTCCAAATGCTCCCTCAAAATGTTTTCTCACCCCAAAAACAACGATTCTTTCCCCCATCCGACTCTTCTCATCATATCTTCCCTTTCACCGACTCTCCTCCCCGTCATTAATTTCCTTATCCCTCCTTTATTATCTTATCCCCTTATTTAATGTTTGTCCCCTCCCCTCATACGTAAGTCTTTAATTAAATAAACTAAAAATTATTAACCCCTTTAATTTATTACTCAATCAATTAATGAGTCAATTAATTAATTAATTAATCATTGACAGATGTGAACAAGTAATTAATAATTAATTAATTAATTAATATTATTAAGAAATAATTATTGTTTAACTAACATATTAGGGCAGTCAGATTTTCAAATTAATTATAATTAATAATCCCTATGCATCTATTTAACCAAGGTTGTTACATACACCCACCCTTCAGGAAACTTCGTCCCAAAGTTAAGGTATCTCATGGTACAAAGGAAAAGAAACATGGTTCACACATTCATAACAATTAATCAACACTATTAGTAAGTAATCACGAAAACCCATACATACTAGTGTACATGTACAAGAAATGCATGTGTATCTAGTACATACAAGTCTCGTGCATGTACTAATAATCAATAACTATCACCCTTTAGTAATTTATGTATGCATCCAATCCAATAAACAGGACTAGTCTTTTATAAAAGACAACAAACCAATCAAATGTTTGAGAAATACTTAATTACAATTATCCGGTTCAACAATTTTATTTAGACAACTGTGGTTTAGTTACGTAATTATGAATATTCATATATACACATTTTCTTTTTAGAAGGGAAAACATCAAATTTCACCATCAGACAAATCTCCATACTTTCTCAACTATTTATACGCATCCTTCATCCCTAACTTACTTCCATCTTCCTTCCTATCCTTCCTCTGCTGGAATATCTTGGAGCGTCAACTATATTGACCTAACTCCAAATAGAACCCGTAAGTGGAAGTGTCACTATCTCGACCAAGCTTCCCCAACAGGCAACTGACAATCATCATCACACGTCTTGGGGAGCGTGAGCTAACATCATCCTCCCATGGCTTCAGGTTTCAGAGGATACACGGTCGGAAATGAATCCACCCCTCCTAATCATAACTAGGGTCCAGACCCTACAATGGAATATACAGTGGCACCATGTTGCTGGGAGTTTTGTCATCGTTTATTCAGTTTTGGGCAGTCTCATCACCTGAAATCCTGCACTGGTCCACATATCATAGAAATGCATCCAAACCAATATAATTTCACATACAAATATTTGTACCATAATGTTTCTCGACTAGTGGTCATGATATCCACTTTCATCATCATTATCCCTTTGTTATTTCATAGCCCATAACCCGCAGATTAGTCTGTAACACAAACTCATACATTTCTATGTATTATCATCATGTAATTTCATACAATGATCATTTCAATTCGGTATCCATGTACCAAAAACTTAACATCAAAGTTTTGAAGTTAGAAATAGATCTCATAATATCCCATAATTCAATTTCGACAAATTATCATTTATCAAACAGATTGCATCATATCCAACACCATTCTACTAGCATTTAAATCTTCATAGGATTCACATTCACACAATATGTCACATCATATCCATCATCATTAATAACACTTAAATATTCATAAATTTACATTCACATAGTAGATCACATTATATCCATCATCATTCAAATACATATAACATTCATAAAGGTTCATACGTGTTAAAAGTTTAAGTGTATCATTCAATAGTTTCCCTGAAAAAATAGAAAATAAAAGTATGTAGGCCTCAGGTAATCCTGGTTGTCTAAGTCAAAAGGTGGTGTTACATACACCCCACCTCCGAGAAACATATTCTCGAGGTGGTCAAAAAAGTGAGGGATAGTCTCGGCGTAGTGTCTCGGTGTCTTCCCAAGTAACAGATCCTGGACTATACTTGTCCCATTGGACCTTAACTTGGTCTACCAGACGGTTCCTGAGCTGTCAAACTCTACAGTCCAATATGCGTAACAGTTCTACCATGAGAGTTCCCACGTCTGATACCTGCAATTCCTTCCAATTAAGTTTATGTGATTCATCAGCAACATAATGACGTAAAACAGATACATGAAATACATTATGAGTTTTATGCAAGTGGGGTGGCAGTACGAGACGATAGGCAACGGGTCCAATTTTCTCTTGGATTCTGAACGGTCCTATAAATCAAGGTGACAACTGTGTCCCCTTCCCGAAACGTATGGTACTCTTATTAGGCCTGATACAAATGAAAATTTGGTCTCCCACTTCATAACTTCGGTCGGTCCTATGTGCATCCGCATAACTTTTCTGCCTATCCTGTGCTTCCTTTAGTCTCTGCCTCATCTAAATTACCTATTCCTCCATCTCTTGAATCAATTCAGGCCCAAATGTTACTTGGTCTTCTAATCTATCCCAACTCAACGACATTCTGCATGGCTTTCCATACATAGCTTCGTAGGGTGGCATTACGATGGAGCTATGAAAACTGTTATTGTAGGAAAACTCTACCAAAGGTAGGTACTTCTCCCACTGGGTTTGATTATCCATGACGTACATCCTGAGCATGTCTTCCATGACTTGATTTACTCTCTTGGTTTGCCCATTTGTTTCAGGATGATAAGTTGTTCTTAAGTTCAACTGAGTCCCCAATGCTGACTGCAAACTTGTCCAAAACCTAGAAGTGAATCTGGAGTCCCTATCTGAAATGATCTTCTTAGGTATCCCGTGCAAACGGATAACCTCTCTTACAAACACATGTGCCACGTCAGTGACATCGTAAGTGTCTCTAACTGGAATAAAATGAGCACTCTTGGTTAACTTATCAACTATCACAAGAATGGCATTGTGTCTATGAGATGTGAGTGGCAACCCCACAACAAAATCCATAGAGATGACTTCCCACTTGGACATAGTAACATCATGTGGTTGTAGGAGGCCTGCCGGGTGATGGTGGTCGGCTTTCACTTGTTGACACTCTAGGCACTTGCCGACGAAATGGAATACATCGCGCTTCATGCCTACCCAGAAGAAGAGCTTCCTCATGTCTGCATACATCTTCTTCACACCCGGATGCACACAATAAAGTGCTCTATGGGCTTCCTTCAATATCATGCTTCGAATATCCCCACTTTAAGGGATGTACATCCCTCCCCGATATCTTAACAGTCCATCTGCTTCCAGATTATATCCTTCATACTTTGGATCTAACTGCCTCCCACTCTGGAGGTTTGAAGTAACCTCTAAATACCAACTATCTCCTTGGAGTTGTGTCAACACATGTTCCCTCAGATTGAATTTTAAGGGTATCAAGGAGAAGACACGTGGTCTCCTGCTCAAGGCATCTACGACCACATTTTCCTTCCCCTTGATGTACGAAATACCAAAATCATACTCACTTATAAACTCACTCCATCACCTTTGCCTGGCATTCAGATCCCTTTGAGTGAAGAGATGTTTTAAACTTTGATGGTCCGTTTTGAGCTCAAAGTTTTGCCCCACAAGATAGTGCCTCCAAAGTTTCAGAGCTAGCATTATAGCGGCCAACTCTAAATCATGAGTCGCATATAGCTCTTTGTGTTTCTTCAACTTCCTTGATGCATAAGCTATCATTCCTCCATCCTGCATTAGCACAGCCCCCAACCCTTGCATTGAGGCATCCATGTATACTGTGAAGTCCTTTTCCATATCCAGCACTCGTAGAATTGGTGCACTAGTTAGTAGCCTCTTAAGCTCAATGAATGCACTATCACATTCTTCCGTCCATTCATACCTGACCCACTTGCACTGCAAAGTGGTGATGGGTTTCGCTATTTTGGAGAATCCTTCAACAAATCTCCGATAATAACCTGCTAGCCCCATGAAGCTTCTCACCTCATGGTTATTTTTCGGCACTGGCCACTCCATAATGGCCTTTACCTTTTCAGGGTCCACAGAGATTCCTTCGCCGAAAATGATATGACCTAAATAGTGAATCTATTTCTGGAAGAAGGAACACTTCGACAACTTCCCATACAATTTGTTCTCTCTAAGGCAGGACAACACTACTCGTAAGTGTTCCTCATGTTCTCTTTCGTTCTTGGAATAGATGAGGATGTCATCTAGAAAGACTTGTACAAAATGATCTAAGTACTTATGAAATATGTCATTCATGAGGCTCATGAATACTGCTGGTGCATTGGTCAATCCGAAAGGTACTATGACAAACTCGTAATGTCCAAACCAAGTCCAAAAGGCAGTTTTTGGGATATCACCCTCCTTAATCCTTAACTGATGATACCCTGATCGCAAATCGATCTTTGAGAATATCGTTGCTCCCTTCATCTGATCGAAGAGGTCATCTATTCGCAGCATTGGGTACCTATTTTTCACTGTAGCATGATTAAATTCCCTGTAGTCTATACATAGTCATAAGGATCCATCCTTCATCTTTACAAAAATTACTGGTGCACCTCAAGGTGAAAAACTTGGTCTTCTTAGCCCTAAGTCCAGTAACTCTTTCAACTGTATTTACAATTCACAAAGTTCTAGCACTGTCATCCGATACGGAGTCTTAGAAATTGGTTCTACACTAGGTTTTGGCTCAATAGTAAAATCAAGCTCCCTCTCAGGAGGTAACCTTGGTAGCTCGTTCGAAAAAACCTCCTTAAATTATGACAATACCGGGTACTGATATAATGAGGGTCCCTTCCTTTCATTCACTGGTTCCACTACATAAAGTCGACATACTTGCCTCAAGCATCACTTAACCTTCATAGTTGAGATAAAGCGTAATGACACTTTTATCCGTGCACCCTAGATCTCTACTGGCCTTCCTTCATCGTCAACACAAAGCACCCTTTTTGCAAAACAATCTACCAAAGCTCGATGAGCTGCTAACCAATCCATTCCAATTATTAGGTCATATGCCCTGAGAGCAATGGCGTATACCTTCAACCTGGTAGTACACACTCCTAGGTCTACTATACAATTATCAACACTAGGTCCTACCGCTTGTTTTTCCCCCAAAGCCATCTCGACTTGTTTAAAGTCATCGTTCTCGTAGGCTGCCAACCCACTCTTTTCTAATGCAGATGGTGAAATGAAACTATCTGTAGCACCAAAATCAAATAAAATCTTAAGGTTGATATGATTTAGCGTACTTGATGACTCCACCACCATGGATTGATGATCGGCCTTACGTTTATTAACCGCTGCATAAATAGGGTGGCTGCTACTTTCTCTTCCCATATGGGCCTTTCCTTGTCTATGTGTGAATCCTGATTGTAACTCTAGGTAGTCACGCTGGTAATGGGGTCCTCCGCACCCCCGATAGGTAACACGAGATTGAACCTGTTCACTGTTATGTGACTTTCTCTGAAATGTGTTCCTTCCACTGGAACCCCTGCCCTGACTAGTTGTTCCCTGAGATGGCCGTAGACCTGTTTGTGTCGTTGGTGATGAACGAGATGCTGCACTCGCTACCATTGAAATCCCTGCGGTTACTATCCTTGGTGCAACTCTATTACCATATGGAGGTGGCCTTGAGCCCCCTCCCCTGGGAAATTTCCTAGGGACCTTCCCCACGAATATAGGACGATGCAAAAAGGTTGGTATCGTACCTCCAGTTAAGTTCATGTGTTCCTCCACATAACGCGCATTTTCCACAGCTTCTTCTACTGAAGACGGTTTCCACATATGCACCATAGCTCTTATCTTAGGGTTCAATACATAGACGAAGCGCTCTGCCTATCGTTGGTCATTATCCATATACGCAACATATTTGACCCATTCCATAAATCTGATCTCATATTCTTCTACAGTTATGTTTCCCTGTACTAAGGCATGAAACGTTCCTACCTGTTGTTCCTCATAGTAGGCTAGCAGATATTTCCTTTGGAACCTCTCCTCGAAAAGTTCCGAAGATATTGTGTCTGGGATAAGATGCAGTTGTCTTTCTAGGTTGCCCCACCAGTTCAAGGCGCTGTCTCTTAACTGAAAAATTGTGATCTTCTCCTTTGAGTTGGACGCATAGTCCCTTAAGGAAAAACACCTTGTCATGCCTTCCAACCATGCTTCCGCGCATTCACTGGTGTGACCCCCGACAAACTCCGGAAGTTTGATCTTCTGTAATTCTTGAGTGATGTCTTCGGGTGGAGGTCCTCCCCCTGAATCCCTTGACGCTTCTAGATTACCTGTTCTAGATGGTGGGGGTTCCACTTCGGTCCCTGTTGGTTGTCACCCCTTTAAAGTCTCATTTATGGCCTCCAACGAGTGCAGTATGATAGCTAGTTCGGGCGATGGTGGTGGTGTTGGAAGTGCCTATGATGATGCTCCCCTACCTCGAGTCCCTTGAGTCCTAACCATCCTGTATGATTTAACTTGCATCAACCAAGGTTGTCAGGGTGAGTTCAAGGATGTTTCAAATTGGTGCTACTTAAACTACAAAAAACAGGGTTAGACGTAAGTTTCTTTTACTTGTCTGTAAACAAACGTTACTCTCTTTAGGGGATTGGCTAGGTTAGGGTTAAAGTGTCCAAGATTGATTTCTTCACCTAAGAAAACTATTGACTCCCTTGCTTGGTAGCTACGCTAGCGTTGCGTCATACTCGCCAATTCCTCTAGATTACTCTCCTAGTGTGTATGTCGCCTCCTTCCCGCTTGTCCTAGTCTAAGTCCTTTAAAATTTTTGCTTACAACTAATTATCCTTCGATGCTTGACTCGTGGGCTCACCTTGGTGCATTGTACATATGCGTTGAATTGTGTGTCTCGATGGCTGCAGGTGCGAGTCTTGACGATTGTAGAGTGGTTTTCGGGCATTGGAGCTTAGCGCTTGTGCGTTGTGGTTATGTATTGTTCTGGACTTGTGGTTGTATGATGTAGTGAGCCTGAGGCGATGCATTGAAGCTTAGTGTTTGGCTTTGACTGGTGGAATGGAATGGAAGACCTCGGTGATTGGCTCGATGAGTTCTGTGTAAGGTCTCGTGAGCTTGACGCTTGGATAATTGGAGATTATTCTTCATGGTAGTACTTTGCTACTATTGATAATTAAATTATTTATATGTGAATTTATTTTGTAAAAGTGATATGTGTGGTGCGTTGGTGTTAGTGCTCTTCTTAAGGCGCTTCGCTTGGACTTGGTGGTGGTCGTGGGTTCAAAACCCATGGACCCCTGAAATTTATACTTAACCCTATTACATTCATTAATCACATGATTAATGACATAGGTTTCAAACCTACTATTAACATGGTAATTTTATAATGTTAATTTACTTACCCAGTTTACCCACAAATTATTATGACAAATAAGTCAATTAATTTTAATTACCATATTAATCTTACCATATATTATTAAATTTAAAACTCATATATCACTAATCTTTTGATTTAATTTATATCTATATTTAATCTTATCTTTTTATTTAATTAAATTAAAGTAATTAAATTATTTACTTACCTTAGATTAAATTATTTAAATTAAATTAAAACTCATAATTATAAAAAAAAATTAATTTAAATAACTTGAATTTACATAATCGTACTAATACTTTTAAATAAATTAATAAAACTAAAATTAATATTACTAGAAAATAATAATATAATTATTCAAAAAAAACAGATCTTACTTTCAGTTCAGCGGGAGTTTAATGTGCTTAACCAATTGATGTGAAATGAGGCATTCGCTGACAGCCTTTAAGGTCGGGCTTCTGGCATGAGGCCCATGTGCCCGAGCCCCGACTCTCAGTACCAAAACCCTAAGCTATTCCTTAACCCTAACGCTCCTACACTTCCGCCTCTTCCCTCTGCCGCCTCTCCACTCTGCTCTTGGCGCCGGTGCTGGTCTGGTCTGGTCGTGGCTTTGTGCTATGTGTTGGTGTAGGTGCGAGAAGGGGCCGAGATTTCGAGTCAAGGGTTTAACAGTATGATACACGCGACATGTGCTTGGCTATTGTTTTTTTTTTATATACTAAAAAACAAATTTGTTTCCTTTGTGCAGCACAAGAGCCTTGCTCCTCCTGGGTTCCTGTAACTTAGTGTTGGCGTTTGGGCGTTGGATTGGGAATTATGACGGGCTTTGACACTTGGTAGTCAAAACCCAATTCCCTGTAGGCGGAGGCTTTCTTGTTTATTGTCCTTCTCGCTACTACTTCCTGGGTGGTTTCCATAGCCACAACCAGCCTCCACAGGCAGCCTCCTCTCCGATTTAAGATGCTCCGATGATGTGAGTGTAAGACTTCCCGCTTGTGCTTGGCGCTGGTGCTTAGTGCTCTGACTTGTGTTTCATGTGTAAATTTTTTTGTTCGTTTTTATTTTTATTTTCTTTTTTCAATCTATTATATATGTTTTTTAATATATTGTTGTGTATTGCAAGATGCAGTCATGGTCTCCCACGGATATCATGGTGCTTGGGTGCTAGGCTGGGTGTCCAGATTGATAGCTCATGGGCTTGGTTTGCGTGTTGATGGGTGTTTAACTTGATGGATGTTTAGAGGTGGAGTAAATTATGCTTTCTCCTTTGCTATACTACGCCCCATCTGAAAAGGCTTCTCTATTGCTCGACCTAGTCTCTGCCCATTGACATATGCTGTGGACATATGGATAAAAAATTGGACATTTTCGCTGCATTTTCCAAACTCCAAAAGGCGATAAACTCCATTCGTGTTGGTTTCCAGAGCAACGTCATACCTTTCATCAAATGTAGTAGTGGTTGCGGAGCTGACAATGATATCTACTTCTTCCATGAGCACATCGGCCATATCTTCTTCTATTCCAAGATTGTGTTTCGTCATATCACCCATTCATTCTTTAGTCTCTTTAAAGCATCCTCGTGGGATCCGTTGAGAAATAAATCATCCTCGTTGGATCCTCGCTTGTGACTTCGCTTGATGCTTGGCACTTGGTTTTGCTCTGGGGCCTTTATAGTTGACTTGACACTTGTGTTGTGTGCTAGATTATGGCTTAGCTCAATAATCAGAGATTTTCACTCCTTGATTAAACAACTTTTTATCTTCTCTATGTTTATTTTCTTCTATCTCTTTAAAGAAGACGCGGAATCGTCAGCCTTGATTATCAAAAACAACTTTCCTATATCTAGCTGGATCCTTTATATTTTCTCTATCAACGCTTTTGCAACGAAACCAGTGGCACCTGTGATGAGAAAGCTCTTATCCTTGATAAAATCTTCAATTCCAAGGCCCTTGCATGGAGCTATAACCTTGATGCTTCCTGAAGCAATACTCTCGATATTTTTCAAACTGGTACTTGAGGCCTTGAGCACTCCGCTTAATCTTCTGTCATCTGAGATCAAAGTAGCTTCCGCAATACACATTTCACGTTTTGCAGTGATCAGAGATAACTTGTCAGAAGCTGTTGTTTGGTGGTAGAATCGATTTCCTGTTCTCGAACTCATACTTTTCCCAATTCTTATCAGCAAGGAGTTGGGCATAGACTCAGGGAGAGTGAAATTTTTCTTCATTGGGAGCAGTCATTTTGATTTCTTATCGAAATATGTAGCAGAAAAAAAAAATAATCCAAAGTAAGCTTTGGATGTAGAATCACTTGTGATGAAACCATGATAGACCAAATGATATCAGACAGTGAATTTTACAGATATGCTTCTCTAAATGCCAATAATTTTTATTTCCCACAAGTTTCATGGTGAGAAACCCCGGTATCATAGGTTACATTTAAAGCCCAAGTAACCCTCTGCCTCCTTCTAGTGACACTGGGAAAGAAGCAAGGCACAAATATATAGTGACACTGGAGGGTTAAATTGTAGTGTGAGCTTTGCAACATTTTCAACTCCTTTCGAAGAAATCTTAGCCAGGGAACTGAACATATGGAGTACTCAACAATGCTGCATAAAGCTTTGGAGGGTGCTGTGATGTTAAATACATTTCCAAAAGCTACAAGTGATGTTTTTGCCCTAGTGCTTGAAGCTCATTGTCTATTTCAGTCTGATATCTATTATTTATATTTAAATCTAATAGAAAAAAATATTTAAATCTTGTTTTGAGGAGAGAAGAATTTATATATATTTGTTTTATGGTTTGTTACTTCCAATATGTAAAGATTATACTAATTTCAATTGAGCATATTGTTTATATATAGATCTGTAAAAAAAATAAAAAAATTTGTTTTTGCCTCTACTTCCTTTACATTTTCAATTTGTATATTATTTATATTTAAATTTGTGTTAAAAAAAACGTATGTGCTTGGCTTGCAGGTTAGGTGGAGTTGGAGTTGGAGCTTGGCCCTCAGGCCCAGATTTTCATCTAATTAAGGGTTTCAGGGCTTCACCATAACTAAATAGAAGTGTTTAAATTCTGGGTGGGGTTTGTTTAAATTTCTGGGTGGGTAGGTAGGCCCTTGGTTCCAGATTTTGAACTAGGGCTCTGATACCATGTGTAGGGACTGTACTTAATTAAATCCAAAATTTAGTACATCTAAACATATAATTCCTTTCTCATACAAAAATAATTCATTCACCATCATATAAGCATTAATATTCAGCATAATTTAACATTTATCTTTAACATTTATTTACAACATGAAAATAACTCAGCAATTCATAAATAAAATACCTGCTTCTGATGTTAATTCTTGTCGATATGGTTGCCATTTCCCTACTGCCTTGCCTAGCCTGATGCACTGACCAACTCTGCCCAAACCGACTAACCTCCCAGCCAGCTAGGAGGAGCCTGTCTGGCTCCCTAGCTCCAGGAAACCGAAAGGAATCCTGGCCCCCATGCCCAAAACCCCCAACAACCCGGTGCCCCTTACAATGGTTCAATCCCCCAGAAAAACCAAATTGCTCAGACCAACCAATATCCCATAGAAAAATATCCACAGAACAATCCTCCTCCCTCCAAATGCTCCCTCAAAATGTTTTATCCCCCCAAAAACAATGATCATTTACCCCGTCAGACTCTTCCCATCATATCTTCCCCTTTCACCGACTCTCCTCCCCCTCATTAATTTCCTTATCCCTCCTTTATTATCTTATCCCCTTATTGATTATCTTATCCCCTTATTTAATGTTTCTCCCCCCCAAACCCCCCCTCATATGTAAGTCTTTAATTAAATAAACTAAAAATTATTAACCCCTTTAATTCATTACTCAATTAATTAATGAGTCAATTAATTAATTAATTAATCATTGACAGATGTGAAAAAGTATTTAATAATTAATTAATTAATTAATATTATTAAGAAATAATTATTGCTTAACTAACATATTAAGGTAGTCAGATTTTCAAATTAATTATAATTAATAATCCCTATGCATCTATTTAACCATGGTTGTTACAGATAAAATGAGCATTTGGACAACTTCACGTACAATTTGTGCTCTCGAAGACACTGTAGCACCAAGCGTAAGTGCTCATCATGCTCCTTCGTCATCCTAGAGTAAATCAAAATATCGTTAATGAATACTTGGACGAACTTGTCCAAGTACTTGCGGATTATCCCGATCATCAAACTCATAAATACCTCTGGGGCGTTTGTCAGTCCAAACGGTAAAACAAAAAACTCATAGTGTCCAAACCTTGTCTTAAAGGTGGCCTTAGGGACGTCATCTTCCTTAATCCGTAACTGGTGGTATCCTGATCGCAAGTCAATTTTTGAGAACATCGTCGCGTCCTGCATTTGATCGAACAGATCATCAATCCTCGACAACGGATACAGATTCTTGATCATGGACTTGTTCAATTGACGGTAGTCAATGCAGAGCCTCCACGACCCATCCTTCTTTCATGTGAAAATAAAAGGTGCACCCCATAGTGACATGCTTGGACATATTAGTCCCAGGTCCAGCAACTTCTTCAGTTTCATTCTCAACTCCTGTAATTCCAAGGTTGACATCCGATAAGGCATTCTAGCTATCGGTTTGGTTCCTGGTTTTAGGTTTATAGTAAACTCCAATTCCCTCTCTGGCAACATCCCAGGTAACTCCTCTAAAAATACATCCACCAACTCTCTCACCATCGGAAGGTGTTATAAATCTTCTGCTACTCCCTTCTCATTTAACGCAAGGATCACATAAAGCTTGCACCCCTTACGCATGCTCTTCTGAAGTTGCAAGGAAGAGATGAACCTCAGGGAAACTCCCTGGTTCCGGCCTTCAATCACTCATCTTTGTCCCTCATCATCGACTAAGATCAACCATTTCATTTTACAATTGAGTATCACCTCATGCAATTCCAACCAGTCCATACCAATCACGATGTCATAAGATCCTAAGATCGTGACGTACAGGTTGGCCCTTGTGACAAACTCTCCCAGGTTAAGGATACAACCTGTAACCTTTCCTCCAGCCTTCTATTTGGCTCCCAAAGCCATCTCTATGAAGCTAAACTCGTCCTGTTCGACTTCCTTTACCTTAATCCTTTTTAGCGCTACACCAGAAATGAAACTCTCGATAGCACCGGGATCTATCAAAATACTAAGGGTCTGGTTAGCGATGGTACCTGTCATCTCGAGAACAGTCGACTAATGCTCTTCCTGGTAGTTATTCACTGCTAATGAATCGGATGGGCCTTTTCCATATCTCCCACGGTAAGGCTTCCAGTTGGTCGAGACGCTCTAGTCCTCTCCACAGGGCAGTCACTCTAGTAGTGTGGCGCCCCACATGTCCAATACCCCTTCTTTGGTCCAGTACTCCTGGTACCCGAAGTCAAAGATGAATTCTAACAATAAGGCCCAACTCGAACTTCTTGACCTTAATTTATGGGTAACTTGGTGCGGAGCATACCAAAGCAGCTCCAAATGGGCCTCGTACTCAGGCACCGTGCGACTACCTCACCGCAAGGTGTCGAACTTGTTGAGCTGACACCCAACACATTCCTTAGAAACATACCTCTCTTGGAACCATCCCTCGAATAGTTCCCATGACATGTCGCCGATGGCCAGGTTCAAAAGGGGTGGGAGTGTCTTTTGCCATAAAAGAGCACTCCCCTTCAGTGGAAAGACCACCATGTGGACCTTCATGCTGGACGTCGTAATCGTGAAGTGTGAAGAACACGCCTTCCTCTACAACTATGATTCGATGAGACCACCGCCTGTGACAGTCATGGACGCTATAACTCATCTCTCTTGAGATCTAGGAGGATTCTATCGGTACTAGCTATTGCGCATTGGGGTGCCCTCTAAATGCGATCTCCAATGGTTACTCATTAATGTTTTTACTTAACGCAAGGGTTAATACTCACAGGTTTACTGCAGTGGAAACCCTAATGATCCACAATCGCAGGGTTGAACCCGCTCTGATACCATATGTTACGACCCCTATCGTTGCGACTACCAACGAGGTAGAAGTGCAAAACTTTTTTTTATTTTTTTATTTTTTTGCAAGAACCGGTAGGATGAAAAGACGACAACGATTGAACCACATAACTAGGCAACGAACACAACACGTAGATCCGGCAACAAACAACTACGAATCCATGCACTAACACAAGGATCAATTCGGTGAAACATGTGTAAACCAACATGTAGAATCGACTACCACTCGACATAACATGACCATGCCTATAATCTAAGGGACAACTTCCCTTCCCACCATAATGACATTGACGAAAAGACTTAAAACTCAAGGTGCGCGAACCAACACATGCGCCGAAGTCAACATTCGACGCTCAACCACGCTCACCTGGTAGGCACCAAATCTGACCAAGATATCATTTACCACTAACCCATAGGGCACGCCATGATCCCCACATCAGGATCCATGTCATCCCGAGAAGAGAGGTGCAACAATAACCTTGGGGAAAAACCAAATGGGACCAAGGCTCAGGAAACCCCGACGTGCTAGGAAGCGAATACTGGATGGGAGACTAAACCTACCCCACACAAGGTTGATGAGTCACAAGAGGATGAAGAAAAGGGGTGACACCAGCCATCACGACCTCGTCCTTGACCCCACCCAACACCCAGGCTAACCAGTCCATGATTATATTCTGAATTAAAATTAAAGAGTGTGTCAAGAGTGGCCTAAACTTAGTTGGGTCATCGACGTACCAACCAAATAATCTTAAGTGCAGTTGTAGTTGGAAAGACACATAATACATTAACAAAATTACTATAAGGCATTTAATGAACATAACTAGTCATACCACTAAATGATCAGAGGCTAGGCATTCAACCAGGAGGAATAATACAATCTACTGATTACACCTATATATCATTTAATCACTATAACTATGATAGTATTACCTTGGAACTATGACATTTAATCAAAATATAACATCGAAAAATTACAGTACTGCCTTATTTTAGCCTGCTTATTATGGCAATAGAAATACTATACCATCGTTCCATTCTAATTGATAAATCAATTTAAACAAGATTATAGCGAGAGGACCAAACTGTTCTGAATAGTTAAAGGTTGCCTAAACAATTTAACGCTATCTAAGGATTTTGTTCTAATCGGTTGCTTCAATTCTAGTCAAGTAAAAATGGGTTGATGTCATTAAAGTTCTTATTGGCCAATGACGTACACAGGCAGTGATAAAGTCAAATAGTCATATACATCTGTTCAATGTCAAGGGTGTTAAAAGAGGAAAGGCATTCAACACTAGCCATCATTAAAGGAACACATCCGAGGAGAATGGGGAAAGGTTGATCACTCAAGATGGCAACTCAGCTAGCCACCAAACACAACCAGATAATTACAATCTGATATACCCTGATAAGCTCCACCGCATAACTGTGGATTACCAATGCTCAATACCACAACAAAATTGAGTATTTAGATCTGATTAATTAATTAATATCTGAGACATTATTTAAATTATAATGTACATAAGTGAAAAATGCATTCCACAAGTGATTAAAGGAATGCCATGCAATAAGTTGAATTCGTGGTCTTAACAACAACTCAGCCATGATTTAAATGGCAGAATCAAGCGCATTTACAACAGGCTCATGCAATCGAGTAAAAATCCAAAATCCTAGGCATTCTAACAACTCAGACAATAGATTTAAAGGCAAAAACGTGGTCGTTATCAACAACTTAGACAATGTCTTTAAAGGCAAAAACGTGGGCGTTATCAACAACTTTAGTAGATCTTTTAAAGGCATAAAATAACAAAATTGCAGCCCTTCCAGGTATAATGCATAGGTATTCTGAAACCGTGTGCTGAAGGTCACAATGGATCGCAACTGTCAATTGAGGGGTTGGACTTCGGATTTTACATTCGCTTGAACGAAAAACAAAAGAAAATCATTCTCTGAAGATAAATTAGGTTCATAATTCAACACATCAGAAAGATAACGACTCTAATTAATAATTCCTCTCCTAAAAATTAGAACATTCTTGAGTGGTAAAATTTCGGGTGAAGTGCTATGGAAACAAGTATAAGCAGGATATACAGGATTTTACTGTCTTTAAAACTGAATTTAATCTCCTTAACATTACTGGAAAGATATAAGTATAAGCATTCAGTATTGAAATTTCCTTCGCACTCTCATAATATAAACACATTTGCTTTCATTTCTCTCAGCTATACAAAGATAAATCGTTGGTCCACTATATAAATACAGCTCGTTGTCCCAACCCAATCTACATCCGTGGAGTTTTAAATATAACGAAGGCACAATAATAACCATATTACCACAGTAACAAAGTAATAAACATTCTCGATGTCTTAACAAAAAAATGGCTGTCGAGTTGAAGGGGATAATAAAAAATAATTAAATATAAAGAGGCTGTTGTCACACATGTAGAAATCACTGTATAATTAAACATTCAACTCAGTCCGAATAAATTTATAAACTATCATTGAGTGGGAAAATAAGTGAGCCAATTTCATCCCAAAATATGTTAAGATACGGATATAAAACCACAGTCTAGAGGTGTAAAAACGTGAGGTAGAAACGCAGAGTGAATGGCAACTCGGTAAACAAAACCGCACAGTGAATTCATCAAGATAAACGTTAAAAATGCAATCATCAAAAAAAAAGGGGGTAGAGGTTAACAAAACTTCGTCATCAACCATTAAATGGTAGGGGTAATCAAATGCATCAAGGTGCAAAACCAACAATCAACCAAGAACACCAACAGGGTAGACGGCTAACAGGTTCGTCCTTCACTCATCATCATCGCACAAAAAAGTAGGGCATTGAGATCCATAGGTCTTTTAATGCTAAGGCGACGACAGTAGATCAGGCTCCTGGCCGACTGCTCAGGCGAGGACTGAGGAGCTAAGGACGAAGGAAAAACAACCAAAGGACACAATTAATCACAGCCAGGTGGTCAGGACATGTGGGAAAACGAAGGCCATAGGAGACAACAACCATTGATCTAGGCTAAGAACATTTTCATTCAAAAACATCAGTTTACTTCTCCATTAACTAAGTAGAAACAATCATAAGTCCTAATATATTCTACCATACAAAATGAAAAGAGCGTATCGTTGCCTGATCGTCCGCTCTGAATGACGTCCACGCGCTCCGTGCAAATCCCGCTCGCCGACCGTCGAGACTTCACTGGTACCTCCCAACCAATGCTAGGGGTACTCTTCTTCCCCCTTAGCCCCCAAAGCCACAAAGGGGCCACACAAACTATCCAGAGATTCCGACTAGCTCCCAACTTGCCTCGCAAGGCCAAGCTACTACTCCTCACCGACCTGGGTATCCCAACTCCCACAAGTTAAATCAGTCAAGTAGATATTTCTCCAGCGTAACGTTACACAAACAGAAGATGGTCCTTCATCCTTCTCCCTCCTTCATTATATAGAGTTTCAAACTTCCTTTTTTCCCTAAAATCTCATTTAATTAAAGATTTAAAAATAAATTCCTAAAAAATCCTCTCCGTACAAGTGTCCCCCATCCCCTACATTCCTCCATTATTTAATTAGTTAAATATCTTATTTCCCTCACCCACCTAGAGATACTCCTAGAATCACTCCTAGGTGTCCCCAAATTCCCTTACAGGTTTTAAAGGCTTTCCCTATTATTAAATTGCTAATTCAGTTTAAATTAGAAAGCTCTTAAATGGTAGATTCTTTACTATGTTGACTTTCCGTTTTTTCCCTTAAGTTCCCCTTTTTCCCTTTTTATGTTTACCTCTTTTCCTAGTTTCCTAATATTTTAGATTTTCCCTCTTTCCACTTTTTACTTAGAACTCAAAAAGGCAGGTGTGGAAATTAACCATTTTTCCCTTTTCTTATTTAATTAGTATATTTCAATTTATCAAGGAAATAAAACAATTAATTCCCTTTTTAAATTTTAATCCAACAGATTTTTTTTTGAAACAATTTATTTCTTACTCCCTTCATGTTACAAGATTTAACGAAGATCATAATTATTATTCCTGTGGTTTTTATTTTTATTATTATTATTATATATATATATATATATATATATATAT
>ML822980.1:54788-70710 GCA_009831015.1 Picea engelmannii
ACCTTAAATTTTGTACTGGGTGACATTTAATTAGGGAATTCATTTTAAAAATACTTAACATGTTATTTGTCCAAGGCCATATAGGTTTATTCCACTATCATCAACAACACGACGTTCCCTTCAGGATTCACTAGGTGCTCCAAGGGTGCCACTCGCCTCATCTGTTCCCTTGCATGACATGCCCTTCAGGACGCACCACGTGCTCCAAGGGTGCCACTCGCCTCTTGAATGACTTGGTAGACATCAATAACCCCTGGATTCAATACTCCGCCAGGTGAAATTGTGGGAGACTAAGGGCTTCTAATGAATAAGGCCCCGGCCTTATTGCGCCCCCCTTAGAATCATTGTGAGCAATTGTCACAGTCTGCCCTCACGACATCGTGGGTCCTCTCGAACTAGGTAATCGTTAACCTACAGTTCGAGCCATGGTAGGAGTGCTAGTAGGTTGTGGCAGAGCTGCTATCCACACCTCTCCCTCAACATCTTTGGTAGTAGTGCGTGACCCCTTTACTCCACATGTGAGTCTGGTCGGCAAGCCATCATCCGCCTGCATCATCAACAAATCATGTCAGAACATATCCATATCATATCATCTAATCAGATTCACTAATATCACAGTAAAACAATCAAACCCCAATGGTACACTCCCTGACTCGATACAGAGTCCAAGGGGTTCCATCGATGCCTCTGCATCCTTAAGGTCCAAAACCCTGCACACTCGGTAAACTGAGTCAATAGCACCTGTCTATGTCAATGCAGTAAAAAAAACATGTCATCAACCCATAACGCCTCATAATCAAAATCAAAATTTTTAATAGCATAATAATCTGGATCACTTGCGAGCAAGTGTCCTAAAGGATAAGTTCGCTCAGTGCACCAGAGAGGAATGTTACAAATTTTAGTGAATATGATTAACAAAAATTGACTTTGGTTAATTAAGATTTCCTTTGGTTAAGCATGTTGATAATGGTTGAACATTATTAGAATAGTTAACTATATTAACTATGGAGAAAATGGTTCAACATGATCCAAACAACAATATTTGATTATAATTAACTATGATTAACCATTTTACCATGATTATCCACCACAGATTATATGTGATCATATTTAACTAAGGTCTACGCCACTACAAGGCATTTCCTTAACAACTTCGTTACCAAAAATGACACCTATAATCACACATTGGGGTGAGTTCTCTCGTCCCAGTATCAATAAATATTTGGAAGATAATATTTAGTATTTGAGATTTAAATAACCCGAGGTCATCGCAGAGTTTCATCCGGAGCCTTAACACGTATTTCAAATCTACAAACAAGACATGCACTTGTTGTTGTAGATTCGTTGAATCGAACTCTTTCATAATTAATAGTAGAATAGAGCTCAATTTTTTTTACAAACAAAATAGATAGACGTTGGATTGGATGATTCACCATAAGTTTTCAAGGACAAACACAGGTTCATTTTGTTGACATCTGGATTACACATTGATCATTTTTTGAATTTAATGTTTGACTATTGCTTAGCATAATCTACCCTCCCTCAATTCTAAAATGACACTTAGCAGCATCTTGGAGTACTGTCTAGATTATATTTAGTAGTTATAATCTTGGTTATTTATGTTTTAAAATAATTTTTTCAATAAATATATTCCCATAATAAACTTTTACTATTTCTTAACAATCTATTTTAATTTTTTTTATGATAAAAGTTAAAGCCTTACCATTTAACATGTTTATTATTTATTATGAATGTTCTTCTATCTGAATCTCCGTTTCCCTTCCACCTCCCTCTCCTATTTATGAGAGTTTCATGGAACCTCGCACACAAGTGGTTTTGTCTAACCAAGAACTTTGCACACAAGTGGTTTCAGTTGGCAACAAACCTTGTACATAATTGGTTTCGGTTGACCAAAAACCTCCATGCTGAGGAAATTGATGCACACACACACTTGATATTTCTTCACCATGACCTTCATCCTTGAAATTTATTCCTCCTTTTGTACCTACACAAAACTAATCATTGGTGTCCATATAAAAATAAATCCATCTACCGAGATACATGGGTGCCATCCTGATTCACTATCTCTCTAGGAAACCTTTTCACCTAGATGGTTCATCAACACATTAACTCACAACTTGGTTCCAACCAACTCAGAGTTTGAGAATACTCTACCTCACATTCCCTCCATAATTGTAAATTCAACTTCTCCGAGTCACCATCAACTTTAGACACAAGTACACTTGTCACCATTGTACCTACCCTCGTGGTTCATTCCACAACTTGATGCCACATCCACTCTATGCATAATAGGGATACACATTACATGATTACATGTGCTTCCATACTTATCTATGTAGGCTTCACTCAACAAGGATTATAAAACACATGGAGAAATGAACTTTCCTATGACAAAGTTTTACATCTTGGAACAAAATCTTCTGGAGTGTTGTGTACAATCAATCATGCATCCCCTATAATAATTATGTATTATTACAATGCATGTATAATCCAGTTTTTATCCCTTGTATAACATCTCTCTCCATGAATTGAACAACATCCACATACATGCACCAGAAGGAGAACACCTCCAACCGAAGGTTTTTGTGAAGGTTTTTAGCGTTATAAAATTTGGCAATTTTTTCAATAAAACTCGTTCTACAACCTTCTCTATTGATTGTAGACGTTTTAACATAGGGTTTAACGGATGTTACATATAACTACAACAATTTGTTCGATGAAGGTTGTAGTAGAGGGATTTTTTTTCGAGTGTTTTTATTGTCAAAATGCATTGGTGCAATATTGAATATAAGTCTTTAGTAGACACACATAAATGGAAAGAATCGATGTGCACACATAAATGAAAATAGATGGTTTTTTTTATGTTTCTGAATGCACTCATGTTTATTGTAATCACGTGCACTGAAATATTTTGAAATGATAAAATATCATCGTACACTATACCACTTGATGGAGCATTGTTTACTCACAATTTTTAGCACTAGTGTGTATAACTCATAAAAACACATATTTTAGTGAGTTCAAAAGAATCCAGTGCACCTATATGCATATATTTTAATTAATTTTTTTTTACAAATTTTCAATTAATCATCTCAAAATCAAATATTTGTTATAATAATAATGATTTTTATATTTTTGTTATTTTGTTTTGATATAACAGTTGCATTAATGTGGTCCACATTAATCAAAATGCAACCAATATGTAATTGTTACACTCATTGGTAACATGTCTTCATGCAATTGACATGGTATGTTGAGTACTTTAAATAAAATCCTAGATTTTCACAGAAAAATATTCCAAAACATATCGCAATAACATTCAATTATTTACATTGTTATTCGACATCACTTGAACTTGTATAATCGCTCGAGTTCCATGCCTCATTCTTCATCACTTCATGTCATGACCCATATTATTACTAAATATAAATAATAATAAAAATATTATGAATATAATAATAGTCCTAAAACGATCATAATAAATACTTATAGGAATAAATAATAATAAAAAAATATATAATTATTATTCTAAAAGGAGTTAAAGTAAGTATTTATTATGGATATTTTAGTGATTAAAGAGAATGGTAAAATAAGTAACATAATTAATGTAGAAACCCTAAAGTATAATAAATAATTAAATAATGGACCGTGTGGATTGGGTTCTTTACCACAGATGAACTCTATATAAAGAGGGAAAAATATGAGAAAACGGCATCTCTCTTTTTCAAATATTTTTCGTGGAAGCTATAGATAGGGAAAGACTAAGGATTCACTAAAATGGTAGTAGATGAAGAGCGTGGGGGTGACCTTCTACTAAGGATTAATAGCAAGTTCTATGGTTGGGTCGAGAGTCATCCCCCACCTTTTTTTTGATTGTGAGGTTATTGATCAAGGAGTGGCTAAGTTCCTCAAGTCACCAAGTTAGACGTAAGATGGGTTCTTCACCATAGGTAAGTTCCTTTCATGATTTCTATCAATAAGAATTTAAATGAATATGAAATGGTTGTTAGGACTATTTAATGGTAATTTTGTATTTCCTTTAGTATATATGACAATTACATGGCTAAATGTTTTCTTGTATAATTCTTTTAGTAAATTGGGCCATGAGATATGGTATTATAGCTAGGTTACCAAACCTTCAATCCTGTGGGCCTTTCCAAGTTAGGTTAAATGTATCTTTTAAGTAGTGATTTTTTTTTAAATAGTGAATTAGGGATGGAACTTTATGAAGATTTTAGTTTATGGGACTAGTTCGAAAAATTATGAGAGACAACTTTTGATATATGAAAGTTTAGAAAACTTTTCTCAAAAACATTTCTCAGTTCACCAGTAGAAATAGTCTCTCTAGTGTCTCGAACACACAATAGTTGAACTGAAAATATTAGTTTTCATACCTAATTTAGAATCACTTTCCTTTCCATCCATGCTCTTTGTACCTGAATGGGTGGGACTAGGCTTATTTGCAACTTTTCTCACGCATTATTCAACACCAAATGATTGATTTTGGATTCTTCCTTGCATCTTGACTGATGACCTTAGAAAAATTCTTTATAACATCCAAGGAGATTGATTCTAATGAACAATGCACCTTGGACCTCAATGGAACAATTATTTTGGGAAAACATTCTTCTTCTTTTTATTGTGACTTGGCAGGCTGAAAATAAATTTGAATCTAATGAATTAAGGGCATGGGAAATGTCTGTATGATTATTCGCAATTGCATTGTGGCATATTACACCATTAATGATATATTTGTTTTCAAGTACATGACATTTAGAAGCAACGAAGATCCCTTCGATTCCTCCATCCTTTGTTGTTGCAGCTTAACGCTAGATCCATAACCCTAAATTTTTGTGTGTTTCCGATTAACAAGAATGTTACTTAATATTGGATTTCATATTACTAGCTTCCATATTTATTGCAATAAAATATTAGGTTTGTTTCTGGAACATGGAAAAAAATTGGTGTTCCTTAAACCTAATTAAAACCAATAAATCATGTATTATAGGTCCAAGAGAAAGATCTTTCCATTTTCATCACTTTTTTTTGAAGACTAGGTTTTTCCCTGTCCATGTAGTCGACAATAGCCACTATTTAAAAATAAAACTAGAATATGCACACTCACCAATAATAAAACCCATGGTTACACTTTATTAGAGAACATTGTACAAATAAGATGATGCATTATCCATTCTAAAATTGATCATTCCAATGGTATGACCACTGTCTAAAATATATAGAATCCCATGTCACCCGAAATTGAATGAGTGATCCTCGCTTGGCTTCAATAAGTTGTTCATTCAATATGATCCCTCCACATGAACTCTATTACATGTTTTTCTTCCTTGAAATGAGGAGAGCGAAAGCAATATTATGAGAAAAAAAGGGGAGGGAAAAGAAATAGAATAGGTGCTTGCTTGCACTCCAAAAAATGATACTTGGTCAAATTCTTAGGTATTAAATTAATGCATCATTTTTAATCATTAATAAGTTATTGTAAGGTATAAAGTTTTGTATTCTCAAATGATGAGCTATTGGGTCCGATACCCATAGAAAATAGAGTTGCTCAATGAATCTATTAGCAGCTTCAATTCCTTTTTTCCCCTGGATTGAATCCTTGAATTGATTGGGTTCTGCTTCAATGACAACCAATATCCTACTTTCGGGCCAAAATATCTAGGATTAAGTGCTCTCTTTCATAGTTCTAACTATCCCCTTTACAAACCAAACATGTTTTTCACATTTTTGCTAAGCCCCTTGTTCTCCATGTGAATGGGTGCTATAACCTTGGACAATGAGAAGACACTTAGAGTGTCAGACTTCCTCTTGTCTTAGTTTCATCGTTAGAATCCAATAATGTGAGTCACTCTGGTGACCTCATTGACTCACTTCGATGACTTCGCTCTGTTCAAAACATCATCCAATCCAACAGTTCTCCCATGACACTCCAATGGGTTGTCTCCGATAAGTTGTAACCACTATGACAAATTTGGACTCCAAGCAAACTCTCTTCAATAGAAAGACATGACGTGTATGACTCCAGGACCGTCGACCTAGTTAACCTTTGATTATGTGTCCAACACATAATATATCTCCACCATAGATCTGTTCTAAGATGGATGGTTAGATCGTTCTCTGGGTATCAAAGTACTTGAGTGTCGGGGTATCAAAGTTAAGCACTTCGATGGGTCAAGTCTCATGAATTGAAACCACTCCAAAATTTTAGGTCTAATGAAAGGCTTCCACATGTCTTCTTCTAGATCTATCAATCTAGCAGCTCCAAATAGATCGACACCATTATTCTGAATAAGGATATACCTTATATCTACCAGAATGTCTCCTCCTCGAAATATTAACCTCCACCATCAATATCTTTTTATCAATGGTCAAAACCTCTCCATCTTCAAAAAGTGAGGATCAAAAATATGTCCTTCACCATGTGTTTTATTCAAGAACCATTGATTTCACATCTCTTAGAAGATATTTACTGCCGATCAAACTCTTCCTTGTTGGACAACTGAGAGGGGGGGTGAATTAGTTGTTACCGTGCTTAAACAATTATGCTTATTTTAAACTCTTTGGAGAGCACTTAATGACAATCAAAATAATGCAGGGAGGTAAGTAATAGAACATTCAACATCAGTCACACATATGAAATATATAGAGACAGATATTTCCTGAGGAAACCCATAAAGGGTAAAAACCTCTTCTTTTTGGTATGATAAGTAATCTTTACATTCTGTACATTATCATACATATGAGCTCCAACTCATTGTGAGGCTACAACCTCTGTTTTGCAAGCTACAACTTGCTGAGAGCACCAACTCTTTGTTTTCTCTAGCACCTACTAGAAGGAAGCACCAACTCCCTGGTTTCTCTAGCACCCACTAGAAGGAAGCACCAACTCCCTAGTTTCTCTAGAACCCACTAGAAGGAAGCAACAACTCCCTAAGTGTTCCAACACCAACTGGATGGAAGCACAAACTTCTAGTCACACATGCACCAACCTGTATAACAGAGAATCATAGTTCTCCCTTGCACCACCTTGCCCCTGGTTTCTCTAGATGCAACCAAATGGAAGCTACAACTCCCTGTGTTCAAGCACCCACTTGAACCTTTGAGGAAAACAATCCTCCCTAGCACCTCCCTACCACCCTGAGATATAAAGTTTGTTATATATAAATTTATCACAGTGATACAATATTTATCAATGGCTTACCGATCTCATCATTGTTCTGTTACACTTCTCTACTCTACCTGCATCAGTGTCTTCTTGCACACCTTCCTTACGCTTTATGTTCTTCTTCCTTTTATGATATATGTGCCATGTCCCTTATATGCACCATTCCACTTCTGTGCATTTCAGCTGCTGCACTCTGCCTCCTTCTACACTGCCAAATCACTCTCAACGACACACAATCTCTTCTCTATTCTATGTTTTTATTCTCTCTGTGCATATTCTGCATCCTCTATTCACAATGCTTCTACATGCTCTCCCCATGTCAAGTGCTCTGCCTAATCATCATTGAAACTCTTCAGCTTCTCTGGTGGTTAAACCCATGTGTCCAACATCACTGGGTGTTATGTTGAGATTCCTTAGCCTCTCCAGCAGTCGAGACTCTTTGTCTTCTCTGTCACAGTCGAGCTCATTCCCTTTGTTGCAGTTCCAGGCTCCAATGGTCTTACATCTATCAATAGCCTCTATGAATAGTCTTCATTCCACTAGAAGATGCCTCGAGACTCTTCATCTTCTCTAGCAATCACCCTGAAGTCTCTTCAAGTCCTCTTGCAGAAACCATCAGTCGTTTCTAGCAGTTACACTGTGAACCTCCAAGAAAATGCATCAGCCACTGAAACACCAACCATCCAAGAGTCATGATTCAATTCTACTAACTGAATCGTAACTGATCGATTAACTTTGAAGAGAAACAGTAGCACTTCGATCATATTTCCAAGTATCCAACATCGTTGGATTACAAGCACAGGGTCTCGCGTTGATTTCGCCATTTCGCATTTCGACATTTTGGCATTTTGGCATTCCTATGGTGAAGAGTCTTGACTCTTCATGTTATGATCACCGAAAAGGAGCTTCTCTTGGTGCTATATCCTCCCTCTCACATGACCACTGACGGTGACCACAACCTACACCAAAAGGTGTTTTTCACATTTCGGCATTTCGCGATTTCGCGATTTTGCATCTCGACTCTCCAAGTCGCGATCTTCGAAATGAATTTTAGTTGTTAGCGCCTTCCTTCAACTCTCAATGATGTGACCACAACCTATGACCACTCACTAATCATTTGAGCGCTTCGCTCTTCAGATCAACGGTCCACGATCCATGGTGATCATACGACTATCCTTTTCCCTGGAACTTCATCTTTCGAGACTTTGGGGGAGAGTTGATGCTAAAACTCTTGAAACTAAATTCCTGGAATGATGTCACTCGATGATGTGTCATGATCCGTGTGTCTACCACGTGTCACTCATAATTGTGATTTCTAGGTTCTTGAAATGCCAAATCAACTTGACACTTGTCCTTATATGATTGCGCCATGTGTTCTTTTTGACGTAGGATGCCACCTATACTTGCTGACATGGTTTTCCACATTCACCTCCTGGGTCCGACAGCCCAAATTTGTCCTTGATCCAATGACTAGGATTATTTCACAATTTTCCATATCGCTAGTTCGAGAGGTTAGGACACCCCATTTCTTTGATGTTTGATTTCCTGGTCTGCGAAACTACGAAATGTTGTCTTTGTTGATGTGCCTGTTTCGGGATTTCGACGTTTCACATTTCGCAACTTCGAGACTCCTGTGATGAAGAGTCTCAACTCTTGACTCCTCCAACTCCCGGTGTCCGAAACTCCGAAATGGATTTAGATCAACGGTCTGGTATTTCGGCGTTTCACATTTCACAACTTCTAGACTCCTGTGATGAAGAGTATCGACTCTTGACTCCTCCAACTCCCGGTATTTGAAACTCCAAAATGGAGTCAGATCAACGGTCTGGTATTTCGGCGTTTCGCATTTCGCAACTTTGGGACTCCTGTGATGAAGAGTCTCGACTCTTGACTCCTCCAACTCCCAGTATCCAAAATTTCGTGGTTTTGCATTTCACTATTTCGTCATTCTTATCGTGTGTTTCCTTGACACCTCCAACTCCCAGTATCCAAAACTCTGAAATGGAGATTAAGTCGTGGTTTCACATTGCACAATTTTCTGTCATGAGTTGCTTCCTTGACTCCTAGAGTTTACGCTTCTAAATGGGATCCAATGTTCACTTGTTGAACTTTCCATTGCCATGCCATTATCCCTGAGTTGTTGGTCATGATCTTTGCTAGCAATGACAAACACGCATACTCTACACTATCTCTTTTGATCTTATCGATCTTTCTCTACCGTGTCTTCCCAAAATACTTTTGGTGCCCACCTGGAACATTCTTCCTGTACTTAAGCCATCGTCGTTGTTGTACTTGCCATCAATGACAAGAATACGCTGCCTGTAAAACATGCCAACATTCCTTCCACTCATCCTTCTAATTGTTTATAACTTCGATGGTCGTCGGACTCGAGTGATAAAGCATCACAATATCTGTTGGGACTATGAAACTTGCAAACAACACTTGGATATGGTTTCTATTGGATAAGAAACTTGACTCGTTCATTTCATATTTTTTCATATGTGGAGCCCCTAAGAAAAAGTTTGGAGCATCTTTTTCGCTACTTGGAGGATCTTTTTCGTTGTTTTGAACAAGTTTGTTGATGTTTTGAATGGAAAAAAAGAATTATCTTCTTGAAGTTCAAGTTTTCATTGGAGTAACAATTTATATATTGAAGAATTTGTTGAACATTTTTTCAAGGTGAAGACTTACTTGAACATTATTTTCAAGGTGAAGGATTTCATAAGAAATTTCTTATTATATCAAAGGGAATTTTTTTGAGAGTAAGTTTTTTTAATCATTTATTATAAAATTCTTCATATTATTTTTGAAATTTTTTTGTCACAATGAAGTTTTTCTAAAACAATTTTTTTCAAAGTTCAAAAGTTTTTTTATATAATTTTTTATGCAATTTTTTTTTTTAAAAACAATTTCGTTTATTGACCACTTTTTTCCAAATATTTTACAATATGATTGTAAAATCTTTTTTTTTATTTCTTTCAAAAAAAACATTTTTGAGCTATAATATTTGAGGTTTGAAATTTTATTTCATGTTATAAAATGTTGAATTTTTTTAAAAATTTTACAGAGAACTATATCCATGGGGAAAAAAAGTGGGCATAAGAGAAAATTTGATTGCACTCGAGATGAAAATCGCCATAACGAACAAAGGAAATCACATTATTGGAGAAAGAAACGAGAACATGAAAATAATGAAGAAAGAAATGATGATGATGTAAATAGAGATTTTAAACAAGAAGAAGTCCAACCAGGTATGCATGTACATGTTGTCTATATTAAAAGTATAGAATTCAAATTTAAATTATTTTTTAATATAATTGATTATAATTTGGACTTGATGTTTTTCAAAAAACATAAGTAGATTTCCCTCATAACATCGATGAAGTCGTTCAAACCAAAATTGAAGAAAAATTTGAATCACCTAGAGGTATGTACATAAATTTATATAATAGAAGATCAACACTTGTATATAGTTTAGTGGATTTATGTTCAGGTTTTGTTTTTCAATATAAACTTTAAATTGAAATATGCAGGAGAATCAATCAACATTGATGATAAAATATTAGAAAATGTTGATACTGACAAATTTGGGGAGAAGGAGGCTAAGCATTATATACTATATCTAACTAAGATTAATTACATCTAACTAATACTTTTTTCAAAGATGCATTAGTAACAATACAATTTCAACCTTTTCTCTCTCTAATAAAGTCAAGAAAGTTAAAAGAAGCTACATCATTATTGGGTATTTAAAAGTTGACAATAGATACAAAGGTGAAATAAAATGTCTTTGACAATATAACTAGTTCATTAAAAATATTTGGAAAATCTCAAAAAAAGATGTCAGTGTTGCACGTAAAGTGATACAAACAACAATTTTTTTATCTAGAAATATAAAATATCGGTTGACACAACACATGGAAAAAGTGATGGGAACCTAAAGAAAAACATTGTACAAAAATAGAAAAATTTGATTGCAAATAGATGAAAATGATGAACTTGCTTTTTGGACAGTTATTTCTAGACAACCCTACAAAGATAGACTTGCAGAAATTGTTAAAAACTTAACCCATAATTTTTGGTTGAGAAAATATCATGTTTCACCACATACAAGGGATGTCTTGCAAAAATGAATTGCATGAAAACAATATGAAGAGCATCCAAAACATATATTTCCAATGACAAAAATATAATTGTTCAATAAGTTCAATGAAGAGCCCAAAAAAGTTAAACTTTTCATCAATACATTTGTGTAACAAAAACCATGGCTTGTTAGATCCATCATTGTTCGTGACACTTGTTTTTTTCATTATTATCTGAACTTTGAGTTATATTACGACACTTTTCTTGATTTTGGTAAAACTTTATGGGAAATTTCACCTCCTCCTTCAACATTTCATGCTTTTATATCTCAAATTCTATGTGAAAGAGAAGGTGGTGAATTATTTTACCAAAAAATATGTGTTGGTAGAAAGAAATGTGATCATTGTGGAAATATATGTTTTTTTCACTCAAAGTATCCTATTGATATGAATTATCAATCCTTGTCTAATACAATAGTCAATTGGAAGAGATATGAATATATCAGTAGCACGGCTCCACATTCTTCAAATGTTATTTCCAAAAGGATTGATTTGAAAGTAGGTAAAATCTGTGTGATAGATTTTTTAAATAAGTTTGAGGAAAAATTTATAAATACACCAAGCATTCACATAAAGCTCGATGGCAAGACCTACAATTCAAACAATCCCATGAAGTGTTTCCACCATGGACAATTTTGTTTGTAGTTGATTTTGCAAAGAATTACACATTCTCTGCACAAAAATAAATACAAAGTGAATATTATCATTCTGATCAAGTCGCTATATTTTTCCACGTTCTATATAGACATGCTCAATAGAGTGTTGATAACATAGAAAGAACCAATGACAATCGACATCTTATTAAAAAATATCACTTTTATATAAGTGATGATCGAGGACACGATACACATTATGTACACCATTGTTTTGATAAATTTTATGATTCACTAAAAGAACATGGAATTAGATTCAATCGATATTGGAGATGGTCAGATGGATGTGCAGGTTAGTTCAAATCTTCATCATCTTTCTATTGGTTGTTTCATCTTCACAATAAATCAAACATTACACATTGTTGAAAATTCTTTGAGACTGGTCATGGAAAATGAGAGCACGATGGTGAAAGGGAATGTGTAAAGCAAGAACTTTGAAGGTATCAAATGAACCCTCATTCCAATCGATTTGAATCCATTGATCAAGTTGTTGAATGGTGAAAAATGGCGCTAAGACATCAAAATAATCAGTCAAGGAATGTATGCATGTGTGTGTATATATATGTTACACATGTACACAAGATATTTTTATGAACACATGTTCAAATTTATATGATATTAAATCATGTTCTTGATAGATTTTAACTTAAGAAGTTCTTGTCTTTAATATGTATATCGGCATTTCATATTATGAATATTTAAATAATTTATTC
Organism: Picea engelmannii; assembly: GCA_009831015.1. Taxonomy (NCBI): domain Eukaryota; kingdom Viridiplantae; phylum Streptophyta; class Pinopsida; order Pinales; family Pinaceae; genus Picea; species Picea engelmannii. The sequence continues at coordinate 67,501 of ML822980.1, forward strand.
TTGAACCATGTGCAAGTTTTTTTGGTATGTTTGAAACCAAGATGTTAATAGATCAATCCAATATGAGGCCAATACAATACATGGGATGTGAAAATTGCATTCAGTTAAAACAAAACACTATCAAAATGTGTTTTCATTTGATAGAAGAAATAAATCTTGTTTTTGTTTAGTTTTCATAGAGGACACATAATCCATAGAGATCTACAAAAATGAAAATGCGGAATATGTTAAACCTTGGAGAGATACCGAGCTTAATACAAAATGGAAAAGTCCACTTGCAAGCTCAGATGAGATGGAATCAAATGAAACTATAGTGTCAATTGATGGCGATAGAGTTTCCGATCTTGTTACATAAGGTAATTTATGTTTCAATTGTTCAAATATATTTGTTAAATATTTAAACAAATTGTATATGTACTTGTAAGTTGGATATATAAAATTTATATATAGTAGATGAGTAATGGCACTTGCATGTGTGTTAATCTAACGAGAACTGCTTGTTGGAATATATCAAATTATTTGCAGGAGATGTCTTTGTCGTGGTTGCACTTGTAGACAACACTGAAAACATGAGATATTATTTGATGTGATGCACAAAAGGAAAGATGAGGTTATTATAATATTTTGATGATAATGGTTTTATATATAAAAGAGGATCCATCGTATCGAAAGGGTATTTTTTTCAAGAAATCCATCAAACCGATAGTCATGTTCACTTTCAAGGATATCATTCAGATGTCATAAGTTATCAGTATAATCATTTGGTATGTCCAGTGCACATAAAGTTAATAGAGGTTCAGTCAAGGAAAAAATAAAAGTTAAAAAATGGAAAATTTCAAAAGTCTATCATGAACGAATAATTGAAGATGGCATACCATTACGATTTCTTTAAACAAGTGACATACAATCTATAATTTTTTATTTTGCATTGAAAGTACATGTATTTATGGATATGTAGGATTATGGAATCATCTTGTTTAGTTTACTTTCGTGTTACATTCAAATAAGTAACTATGTTTTTGATGAATTATAACTTACCAAGATTTATTTGCAATTTTGTTTATAAAACTAGATCTAATTTGGTCAATTGAAGATTATTAAATATTTGGGTCCCCATATGTCCTGCAGACCACTTAAGAGATGCGATAACATGCTATGAAATTTCTATTCATTCCACAAATTTGATATTGTTTGGTTTTTAATACCATGTTCATTCGAGTAAGATGTTTTTTAATGAAATGTTTGTCATGTACATCTTTGTTAAACATAATTCCACACATATAACTAGATCTCAATTATAATTTATGTTCGAGTCCCCATATGTCCTCCCAACTACTTCATATTCAAGATATCTTAGAGATTTCCTCCCAGGCTTGGTTCACACACACTTTGATATGATCAAATATATTTCCTGCGATGATTTCTTCCTCTTCCCTGAATGAAAAGTTTACTATCTCGATGATATTTAAATTGGCATGTTCCATAATAATAGAGTGATACTCGAGATTGTTAAGGAAAAATTTAGTGAGCCATTTATTTATCTTAACTTTAGGGAAACTTGTGAGACCATAAATTTTTCTACTAGGGATATCTTAGCTGCCTTCAAGTTTGCTTCAAATTCTTCTTTAGTAGAAATTTTACCACCCTACGTAATGGAAGTCCACTCCAATTATTTTATGAATTAAAATGTCATAAATAATATATAACTTCTTCTCTCCACAAACACTTCACACATGGAAATCAACTATTGTAATATATCAACCTTTCTACCCCAACCTCCTTTTATCTATTTCAACTTATTATTTGAGGGAATATTCTCCTTCTCTCTTTTATGTTTATTCATGTAAGTGTGATTCCTAATAAATGTATGAAATCAAATGACAAAGTTTAAATGAAATCGAATTTTCAATTCAAAGTTAAAATGGATTTATGAAATTTGCTTGCTCTCCAAACACGGACATGAAATGAAATTATCCATTTACAAAACTTCTTCTAGCCAACAAACACAACGAATGGACACTCTTTTTTTTATAAGATAACTAAAATAAATTGATACAAGAATTTCCTCCTAGAAGGAGTATTGAAATTCAAAATCCATATCTACTTCCTGATTGGTTTGTATTATACAAAAAAACTTCAAATTGAATCTTGATGTCTATGTACAAATAGAGCAATAAAAGAAATAAGGTTTTTTTCACATTTATCACATAAATTAAGTTCAAATTATTCATACTCTATCAAGTTTTTGCATGATATAAATTATATATCCTTGAACTTCTCACAATGTTTTAAGAATATCCCATCTCATAGTTCCAATGTGAGTTCAATATCCATATATTGGTTTGTATTGGTACACAAGGCTTCACATTGGACCTTGATGTCTATGTACATATATGGAAACAAAAAAAATGGTTTTCACCCTTCCCTTGAACTTCTCACAATGTTTTAAAAATAGTCCATCCCATTACATTCCAATGTAATGTTCATAATTTAAGTTTATGTACCAATTTGTTTTTTAATTTATAATAAACTTGAAAATACTTTTGATTTTTAACTTTGAGATTTATGATTAGTATGTAAATTAAATTTCCATTATAAATTTTATTTGAAAAATTATATTTTACATTAAGTTGTGATTTAAAATGTGTTTCGTATCTATGTACTTTAAACTTAAGACGTCTTTGAACATTTCAATTGTGTTGCTAACACTTCATCGATTAAATATTCAAGGAATTTATGTTAAATATTCAAATAAATTTGTCCCCGAGGTGTAGGACTGTGGGTGACAGATGTTAGGACCACATATTGTACCCTTTTTGCCCATACTTTTTGCTATTATTTTACCCTTCATCACCTGCATTTTGACTTATACTATCATTTCATCTGATCATTCCAAGGTATACAACGTCCTTTCTCATTATTTTATGCTTAATCCGTTTTGCATAATACTTTACATTACTTTTGAACCTAACCATTGATTAGAAGTGTAGAAGTGTCCATATTTGCAGAATAGTATTTCAGACCATTGCTAAAACACAGAACTGCCCAAGCCGCTGTTGAGCTGATCCTGAAACACGGGAGCTGCTACACAGTCCGAGGATGCATATGCCGAAACACGAAGCAGCTACACGATTCAATGTAGATGCCGAAACACGGAGCTGCTACACAGTCCGAGGATGCATATGCCGAAACACGAAGCAGTTACACGGT
>ML822980.1:70810-97757 GCA_009831015.1 Picea engelmannii
ATGTAATCCAGGATTCTTAATTTGAACTATAAAGAATTGCAATAGGGAGATCTCTTTCCTGTGATACAATTCAGAACTCCAGTTCATTTCAGCAAGTTAGATAGAATGATTTCTTTACTACAACACTAAGTGCTTTTGGAATTAAACATATATAGTGCGCAGCTATCTTTGAAACAAAAGACTTCCCTGGGTTGATAATTTATGTTTCACTTGGTTGTTTGAAATTAATTAAGCAATTATAGTGACCAACAACAGAGTGTGTTGTTAAGGTACTCTGTAATGTTAAGTCACTCGTTCGAAACCTGCAAGGACAAAAAATCCAACCATGTTAAGGGTTGGTGTGGCTCAGGCCGAGTGCGATCCCCGAGTGATATTGATGGCTTAGATGCCCCTGAATCACGGGTTTTCAAGCCACGGGCTAATCCCACAGGTCACGGACAAACTCGCAAAATAAAAATATTGAACGAAATTTAATGATATTTAATTCAATAGTATCTATGTACTTTAAACTTAAGACCACTTTGAAATTTTTTACTTGTGTTCTTAATACTTCATCTATTAAATATTCAATGAACTTCTACTAAATATTAAACTAAATTTAATGATATTTAACTAAATAGATCATATTCAAGTTTTTCAATTTTGATATGATTCAATATGGTAATCTATCTTTAATTTTGATTAAATTAATTACATTGTGTTAATCTAACAATTTGATTCTAATTTGATTGAATTGTCTTAATCTAAATAATGGTGTTTTCAATAATTTTGATATACTTCAAAATAAATATATGAAAAATTTATTTACATACCCAAATTTACAAACCTAGAAACTTTACAAACTTCAATGTTTATGAAAATAACTTTTTAAACATTGTTAAATAGTCCTATAAAACTAAACAAAAAACAAATTTACAATTCTTCATAGAAGAAGAATTATGCAAAAACATAATGTAATGTACATGACAATATTTTTTTTAAAACATTGTTGCATAATTCATAAAACTAGACATAAAATAAATTTACTATTAAATAATAAATTGTGTCTCTATAAAAGAGAAAATTTTGTAAAACACAATAATTGATATTTTGAATTATATATATATATATATATATATATATATATATATATATATATATATATATTAAAAGAAGCATACTTGCAATAGCTACACAACCAAATACATAGGTTTTATAGGAATTTTAGGCTAATAAAAAAAATTAGAGGTAATTAAAATTTAACTTTAAAATTCAACTATGAGCCATTGCTACATACATCTCTTCATATCTAGAAAAAAAAAAAAAAAACATTTCTCAAATTTAAAATTTAAAGATTTTAAATAAAATATATGTACAAATTTAAAATAAAATATACACACCTCTAAAATTATATTTAGATAAATAAGACAAACTATGGTTCAAGAAAAATTGGCATATCAAAAATGTTGAAGTTTCATCTTCAAACATTCATGTTCTTTTTCCAAAACAAAAAAAACAAGAATAAGAACAAAAATAATAACACATACCAAGAATGTAAATATTACTGTAACCATCAAGAACAAAAATCAATGACACATACTAAGAATGTAAACATTACTGTAACAATAAAAAGAAAAACCAATAACATGTATTAGCATATACTTTATTAGCAAATATTTTAAAGATATTTAACTTTATTAAATAAAAAATGAGAAAAAGTAAGATACCCAAAAAGATCATCAAAAATAACATACCTAACCAGAATTCCACATATGTAATATTATTGCTCACAAGATGGGCAAAAATAATTAAAACAAAATAGTAGATAGAGAAACCCGAAAAAAATGTCGGACCACATGACATGAACATAGAAGTATATATGCAGCAAAACTGAAGAGAGGAAAACATTTTATATTATATGAAATCCGAACAATTGGAGATATATCATCCATCCCCAATATCCCGGGAAGAACCTCTCAATAAAACACTAGAGAACCAACTTTTTATCTCGTATGAGATATAATGAAATGTAAGGTAAAGATTGGGAACATCCTAGATGCATTACACTCTTGGAGGAACATGTATTACGACCACCCCTTAAAACCCAAAATACCAAATAAATCCATGGCATAGGCGTAAAAAAAAAAAACAGAAAAAAATCAACTTATCAAAGAATCACTTATTTTTGCAAGAAGTTAAATGCAAGGTATGTACCATGTTATTCATAGCCCATAAATTTTGCAAATACTTCAATGTTTTAGTGGTATCTACGGAAGGAGAATATGGAATGCAAGGTATGTACCATGTTACTCATAGCGCATAAATTGTGGAAAAACTTTAATGTTTTAGTGGTATCTACGGAAGGAGAATATGGAAGCTTGGATATTCTTTGGGACCCCAATACGCTAGGTTGGAGGTTACTTTGAAGACTCCAAGGTTAATTCCATCTTAATATCGAATGATAGGAAATATAGTATGATATGAATCCAAGAGTAGGGACATATAACTAATGCTTATGGCCCCACAAATCTAAATATGGAAAGGTCCTTCCCAAACTCCATCTATCTTCTAGAGATGGTTATTCAAGTCCATCAACGATGAAGAATTCAATATGATCACCTCCTTAGAGGAAAATAAAGGAGGACATCTTAAAGTAGATGTCTATTCAAGTCTATCAACGATAAAGAATTCAATATGATCACCTCCTTGGAGGAAAATAAAGGAGGACATCTTAAAGTAGAGGTTAACAATGGTCTATTCGAATAAAACATAAAAAAATATATATTCTATATGATCACTTCCTTGGAGGAAAATAAAGGATGAGATCTTAAAGCAGAGGTGAACAATGGTCCATTTGAATAAAACATAAACAAAATATTCTTAATTAATATTCCAATCAGTCATGGATGTTACATTTGAAAAAATAAAAGAGGGGCCATCCACAATATAGAAGTTATATTTCAGTGGAGAAACTCTATCTCAACAAAAAATATTATTAGATCATTGGTTGATAGTCCTATCTAGGGATAATAATTCCTTACCAAGATTGAAACCCTTCAGGTTAGGAAGTTCTAGTATGAACTCATAAATATCATGTATAACATTAGCACATAGTGGTAGGAAGGAGAAACCATCAAAGGATAAAAAATGTATCATTTCTAGCAAAAGCTAAAACATATTAACAATTGATCAAAATATCTAAACAATAGGTATTTGGGAATATTTCTTAGGAGAAACAACAATTTAATAAATAAATGAAAAAGTTTCAAATAACCATTATCTAAAAAGGCCAAATGGAGGAACTACTAGCAAAGGAAAACCATCTCCACCAAGAAATAAGAAGCAAAGACAAACATGAAGAGATCCTATGGAAGAAAAATTTACATTCAAGACAAATAATGAAAGGAGGTAAGAATACCAAATTATTCCAAAAGTCTTTCTTCTATAGAAAAAACTAGAACCACATTACAACCCTCAAAACAAGCACTAGGGAAAAGCATGAAAAACATGAAGATATAAAAAGACAACTAAAAAGTCATCTAATACATCTCATAATTGAGACTCCTAAGTATTACGATGCAACAATTTATACCTTTACAATATCAATCCCATATCTAATATTTTTTGTACAAAAATTAATTCTTCTATTCCCCACATCTCTAGAGGAAGTCAAATGAGAAGTTAAAGAAACAAAAATGGGGAAATCACCAAGACTTGGGGGATTTACAACATATTTTTCCAATCCTATTAGTGGGTAGTAGGAAAGGAATTCTGGGAGGTAGTGGAGGAATAGAGGACTTTGTGGGAAATCCTTTAGTATTTCAAATTCAAATCAACTTTTTTGTCTTCGATACCTAGCAACCGTGACATGAACTTTGTAGATAAGTATTACCACGACGTGAAATATGTAGATTAGTATATATCAATCTCTCTCACTAATGTTACTTATACAATCATTACTAAAAGTATTTCTAATGAAATGAAAACAATTATGAACAATATAATATCTCCCAAGGTTTTTTTGAATGATCATATGATCTATACCTTCCTTCAACATATGATGACTAGTTTTTGTTTCTAAATTAAGAGAGTACAAATCAATGCACTAAGTATCTCACCATCTCTTTGAAGATTAAATTACAATTGGCTTCAATACATAGGCATATATCACCTCTAACAATTTATTGTTTCTCAAGTTTGTAGTAGATAAGAGGTATTATCTAACATCGTGGACACAATAATTCGCACCAAGAATTCATTATTGAACACCTTATTTTTATTCATCTAACACCCCCCTTAATCACTAAAGTAGATATAATTCCAACTCTATCTCTAAACTTGACATACTTATCATTACCAATTGGTTTTGTCATTATGTCAATAGTTTTCTCTGTTTTAAAAAAATAATAAAGAAAAATATCTTAGTTATCAACTAATTGTTTGATGTGTTCGTGATGAAGTTCAATATACTTAGTTCCAACATAATAAAATTGTTTCTTCACTATCATGAGAAAACTATGATTGTCACAGAAAAATGATATTTCTATTGTTTGCTCTAGTTTAACATAAGCCAATATCCAAATCGCCTCACAACTTGTATTGGTGTATGCCTTATATTTGTTTTGATTGAAGGATAAGGTAACTAGATATTGTAGCTTAATCTCCCACGAAATTACCATTGAACTCAAAGTGAACACATAAATTGTTGTTAACATCCGTGTATCAATTGATCCAACTCAATTGAACTTTGTATATCCTCTTAGAATGAAGTTTATAGATCTCTGATATAGAATTACAAAGTCAATGGTCCCTTTGAAATACCGAAGTACTCATTTTTTAGCTTGTCAATGTACCTCTTGAGGCTTGGAAATAAATGGAGAAAGAAAACTTACTTCAAAACATATATCTATTCAAGTAGTAGTAGTAAGATAAATCAAATTACCTACCTATTGTCAATACAATGACTCATTTAATAGCGGTGAGTTAATGTATGTTGAAAGATTTATCATAGTTACTTCCATAGGTTTATATGTAGGATTACATTTAGTCATTCTAAATTTTTCTAAGATAGTCGTGGCATACTTGAATTGTTGTACAAATATAGTGTGATATTTCCAAAAATTCTACACCTGAACAATATTGAAACAACCCTATATATATATTTCACTTATTGAGTCATGTGAGCACTACTTCTAGTGGTGATAGTGGTGATAAGATAATTTAGATAAAAAATTAGGATTACTATATCATCACCAAAATATATATATATATATATATATAATTAATGGACTAAAATATCTTTTTTTGAATCCATAATCTCTAAGACATTAATAAAATTTTAAATAACAAGATCATAGAGCCTATGTGAGACCATATAAGAACTTCACAAATGGAAAAACCAAATCTTCCTTTTCACAAACACTAAAACACTATGGTTGCTCCATGTCAACCTCCTCTTTCACGTCTCCATTCTAAAAGACACTTTAAACATCCATATAATATACCTTCTATCAAAAATTAAAAATTAGTACTTATGGATAACTAGTTGAAAGGTTACCATATTTACAATGCTAATTGTTTTCCCTTCATATTCGACCTCTTCCTCTTCCCATATCCTTTGGGAGCAAGATGGATTTATACCAATTAAAAAAAACATTTACAACCAATGTATTTCTTTCTTAGAAGACAACTCCCAAATTATGTTTTTCATCAACTCATCATATTTCGCCTTCATAGAAGATTATCTTCCAAGTTTTCCTTTTGGATATTCCAATTTCTCTCACCACATTTGTAACGTCCTCCTCGTTACGACAACAACTCTGAGAACAGGTGCAATTTTTTTTTTGTTGAAGGTGTGTGCGCGTGTGTAGAAGTAACAAACACGCTTGACTCTACGTCGTGACTCAACAACCAACACGACGCAACCATGATGTTCAGCACACGAAGACTGAAGGCACACAACGAGTAACTGCAAAAATATATGGCCATAGGCATAAGGCGCACAACACAAACATTAAGACATAATGGGGTGCACAGTAAGAACGCCGAGGGAAGAATCCATGGTGTTAGGGTTGCTATTTCTGCACAGGAAAGCAGGGCATTTAGTCTTATGTCTTCTCGAAAGAAGATTAGACAGGCTCATGGCCGACTACTCAGGCAAAAACTAGTAACCCGACCTAGAACAAGACGAAAGCAAGACGAACACAACAAGACGACCCGACATACCATGGTGACAACAAGCAATAAACGCCCCTAGACATAAGGCATCCAACTAGCAGCTGGAAGCAGAAAACGACACCAGGTATTAAGTATAGTACGGTCACAGATGGAAGAATCCAACAGTAGAGTTTATTATTTCTGCACAGAAAAGAAGGGCTTTTAGTCTGATGTCTTCTCGAAAGAAGATTAGACAGGCTCCTGGCCGACTGCTCAGGCAGAAACTAGTAATCTCTGTCAGGTGTGTCGCAAGAGTGGAAACCCTGCCTTTAAAGGGCCCGAGACTCTTGATACGGCACTGGATTCTTTACACAGAAACAATCACACACACAGACATATTTACTAAGGTTACAAGGAGGTGTCTATACCCCGCCTGACACCAGCAGAACAAGAAACTAAACGCTCATCGACTAGTATAACCAAATCCCGGGACCACCACATCCTCTGTGGAAGGCGCAAGTCAGAAGGACTCCAACAATGCCTCACCAAAGTTGAGATCGGACGCTGTCTATGGCACAAAGGGCATTTAAATTACAGACTGACTTCTCCAGTAGGTTCCAATAATCGTGGATCCCAAATACTAACTCTAGACAACAGATTGTACTTCATTCAATGACAGTGCGTTATATTGACAACTCGTCATATCTTTAATAGTTTCACCATGACTAATACCACAGGATCATGTACATCCCAGTACCCTACATTAACATTTCACTGTCATTTCATTCCATTCCATTCCATTATATCAACTTCCATTGCTTGTAAAAACCTTAATTAAACATTATCTGAATTGAATAGCATGCTATCATTTAATACTAACTACGTAAGTAAATGGTTGCTTCCTTTATGGCTATCATAAAATAGTTCTCAATCTGCCCACTACTTCTAAATTCAACCAACTAGCCACTAATTTGTTGCATTAGTAAAATCTTAAGGTAAAAAGTAAAGGTTTGATGCAAGGGTAGTATGCTTAACTACTACAATATTATCGATTATAATATTCTTAAAGAAAAACATCCATACTAACCATGCCATCATATTTTAGATCACAACCTTGCAATTGAATTAATGCTAGCATTCATATCATGTCACTAACACTACCATCATATTCTTATTTTGTTTGTTATCAATAAAATAAAGTTTCCTAACTTACCATAAAATAATCCAACATTCATTTATTTTATCACAACCTTGCCATATCACCACCTTTACGTTTCAGAAATGTCTAATTAGGAATAAAGAGGCTGCCTTTTACTTGCTATAATAAAAAGGGACTCTATGGTAACATTCCCTAATCTAATCGTATCATTTGCCTTTACATTTCAGTATTCAAGAATAAGAAGTTTACCCTTTACATTGCTAATATAAAATGGCGCTAAGGTATCAATTTCGTTACCCTATCATCTCATTACCTTTATGTTCAAAATTTTGATTAAATAGGGAGTTTACATTTAATAGGTTATGATGACAACGACTCTACGGTAACCTTCCGTGACCTACTCCATATCATCACTTTTACATTGAAAATGGTCAGCTAAAATTAAGAAAATTATGGAATATACCTTGCATTGTTGTCCTAAAAGTATGGACACTGCAATGATAAGACCAACAACGCATAAAATTAAATTCACATCCTGTAACCCCACGTTGAGGCTACGGTTTCTTAAGTAGAAAATTGTTACACCTGCACCATTTTAGAAGTTTATTACATCCACAATACAATGACGAATTTAATGCCACCACCCGCTCTGTGACCAGCGAACCAACGGCCTAGCCAGCTCTGCCCGGAATTACAGTGCTAGTAGAACCAACGTCGACAAACTAAACCAGGAGGTCGAGGGTAGCTACAGCCATGAAGAAAGACGAAATGCCAACGGTGGTACAGGAATGCAATAATGGAAACAACGAAATGCCAACGTCTGACAGGAGTAGATCATCATTTCCCCAGCAATTTGCAGCAACCAATAAAAATGCAAAGCAATGATGCCCATGCAAAAAGAAAAAATGCAGATCCCAAATGAAAACGCAAATGTGAGGTGGCTCAGTCCGAATGAGAAACGCAGACACGCGCACAGAGTAAACACCATTAACGCAGAGGTTTTAAACATAAAGAGAAACGTTGGGAAAGAGATACAAGCAGAACTACCATTCCCCCAACCACGCAGAGAGATTTTAAGGTAAGTCGCTGAGTTTTAATGGGTACACGAGTTAGTTCGAAGGTCCTTTTCCCCATTCGCCCACCGAGAAGAATTCGTCCCAGCAATGAAAACGCCCATACACAAAAGTGAAACGAAAACAACAGCCCAAGGATGCCAATCGAAATCCAGAATGCCCACACAGATAGAGGACGAAATGCCCCAATCGAATTGCCAGGAAATTACAACGAAGGAACAGTACTTGAAAAAAAAAAACGAATGACAAAAGGATTTTATTTTTTATTTTTTTTTGAAAAACAAAATGACAGTAACTCAACGGAGCATCCACAAACGTAATGTCCTCAGTTCCATGAATTCACCCACTGAGAACACAAACGCCCACAGAAAATATCGGAGAATGATGACCAACGAGTGCCGGGGTTCAACAATAGATCGCAGAAATAGAGTGCAAAAATCTTCGGAAAGCGCAGAGATACAATTAACAGATTTGCAGAAATTGAGACCATGAACAAGGATAACTCAGGAATTTCTGCAGGCGTGGGATAAAATTTAACATTCAACCATCGAAGGAAATAGAAGATACCACATTGTTATAAACAAATTTTAATTCCAGATTACTTTTCCAATACCAAGTAGATCTACATCCTAAATCTCAGTTGCATTCTATTCTACCAATTTTAAAAAAAATCATACCATAGCCTTAACGTCATCCTCGAATGTCGTCCGCGCACTCCGAGCCACTCTCGTGCCGTCACGCTCCTGCTTGCCGACCGTAGCGACCTCACCGGTACCTCCCAGCCAAACGCTAGGGGTACTCTGCTTCCCCCTTAGCCCCCCGAGCCGCAAAGGGGCCACCCAAGATCAAGAGATAAGACTAGCTTCTCAGCTCGCCTCCAAGGCGGAGCTACCACTCCAATACAACTGAGAAAATACCCAACTCCTCACAAGAAAACAGTCAAGCCACAATCCGGCAGCGTAATGTTACGCTCACCGTTCATCCCCTTCTTCCTTATTTTCCCCTTTTTTTATAGAAATTTGAGACCCACCAACTTTCCTAATCATTATTAATTTAATTTTTTTTTTTATGACAATTCTCTAAAAAACTTTTGCCGTCCAAGTGTCACTCATCCCCCATGTTTCTCCAAATTAATTTATTTAATTTAAATAAAAGACTCATTTCCCTCACTCCCCCTAAAGTCGCTCCTAAAATTACTCCTAGGGTTCCTAGATCCCCTCTCATGCTTTTAATAACTTTCCTAAATGAAGTTTATGATTTTTAGTAACTCCTTAAATGTTGATTCCTTTTCGCTTTTTACGCTATGTCTCCTACTTTCCATTATTAAGTTTCTTTTAATACAAGTTTCCTTATTTCTATTAATTGTCCCCTCCCCCTTTTTTTTTCTAAAACCCAATAAGATAAATGCACTTATTAACCTTTTCATTATATTTTTAAAATCCTAAATTTTTATACTCCCACACTTTAATAATTTTAATTCTTCTTTAAAATTTAAAAACCATGGGTTTCAATTAATTTATCCCCCTCATTACTTTACCCCCCCTTAGTTTTAAGAAGACTTTAACTAACACATAGGAGGGTTTTAGTTTACGCCCTTATGTTTATTTTTGTAGGATCTTTTCTTAGGGCTTATCAACATTTTATCTTTGAGATGTTTTAAATTTAGGTTTAGATTGAACTAGGCGACAATTCATTAGGGGAGTCGTTTTGAGAAATTCTTAAGGCGTTAAGGTCTTAGGGTCATCTAGGTGTCTCATCATCCTCATCAATGCAACATGACCTTCAGGACGCACTACGTGCTCCAAGGGTGCCACTCGCCTCGTTTGCTTCTGTTGCGTGACATGCCCTTTAGGATGCACCACGTGCTCCAAGGGTTCCACTCGCCAACGTGTGTTTCTTTCGCGCGACGTGCCCTTCAGGATGCACCACGTGCTCCAAGGGTACCACTCGCCGACTTGACTATTTGGTAGACATCTATAACCCCTGGAGTCAACACTCCACCAGGTGAACTTGTGGAAGACTAAGGGCTCTCAGGAATAAGGCCCCCACCTTATTGCGCACCCCTTAGAATCATCGTGAGCGACTGTCACAGTCTTCCCTCACAACATCGTGGATCCTCTCGAACTAGGTAATCGTTAACCTACAGTTCAAGCCACTGCAGGAGTGCTAGTAGGCTGTGGCAGTTCTGTTGTCCATACCTCTCCCTCAACCTCTCTGGAAATCATGTGTGGCCCCTTTACTCCATATGTGAGTCTGGTTGGCGAGCTATCGTCAGCCTGCAGCATCCACCATCGTGTCAGATCATATCAACAACATATCATAAAATCAATATCATATCATCAAAACAAAGCAATATCACCATAAATGAATCAATCCAAATAACACACTCCCTGACTCAATCCGGAGTCTAAGGGTTCCGTCGATGCCTCTGCATCCTCCAGGTCAAAAACCCTGCACACTCAATAAACTGAGTCAACAACACCTGTCTACATCAAGTAGTAAAACATCATGTCGTCTATCAGAACACATCATAATCAAGCATAAATGTATTATTATCAGAAAAGTCCAGATCACTTGCAAGCAAGTGTCCTCAAAGAATAAGTTTCTAAGTGCGCCAGAGAGGGATGTTACATACACCCCCTCTTAGTCTAAACTTCGTCCCGAAGTTTCTCAGTATAAATGCCGAAATAAATGTACCACAATATCATAAGTACCACAGTATCATAAGTCTATCCATCGAACAAAAATGGAAACTGTTGGCGCATATCATATGCGTCCTCCCAGGTCGCCGAGTGCGGACTATAACTGTCCCACTGGACCTTGACCTGATCTACCATTCGACGTCGTAACTGTCGAACATGATGATCTAAAATGCGGACTGGCTCAGCTGTGAGCGCTCCCTCGTCCGATACCTGCATGTAACTCATGTCAATCACGTGTGTAGGATCACTAACATAATGTCTCAAAACAGATACATGAAAAACATCGTGCATACGCCTCAAACAATCAGACAAGGCTAGTCGATAGGCCACGGGCCCCTTTCTCTCTACAATTTTGAAAGGTCCCACGAACCTAGGAGAGAATTTATCTCCCTTTCCAAACTTGATCATACTCTTATGCGGTTTAACCCGCAAGAATACTCGATCGCCGACCTCGTAACTACGATCGACTCGGTGCGCATCGACATAACTCTTCTGTCGATCATGCGCTTCCTTAATCCTTTGTCTTATGGTTTGCATCTACTCTTCCATTTATTGGATCACTTCTGGTCCCACCAGGACCCTATCCTCAAGCCGATCCCAACTCAGGGGTGTCCGACACAGTCACCCATAAAGGAACTCAAAAGGCACCATTTTAATGGTGCTCTGGTAACTGTTGTTGTAAGCGACCTCTACTAGAAGCAAGAATTCCTCCCAATGTTTTTGTTGGTCCATCACGTACATGTGCAACATGTCTTCTAAGGTTTGGTTCATATGTTCTGTCTGTCCGTCCGTCTTTGGGTGATATGCAGTACTAAAGATAAGTTGGGTCCCCAAGGCCTCTTGGAACCTCATCCAAAATCGTCATGTAAACACCGTTCCTCGATCGGATATAATCTTTTTAGGCACGCCATGCAGCCTCACAATCTCACTGATAAAAACTATCGCTATGTCCGATGCCTGATACGTCGTATGCACGAGAATGAAGTGATCACTCTTCATCAGAGTGTCTACTACTACAAAAATTGAGTTGTGTCTCCTTGCCATCAGTGGCAATTCAACAATAAAATCCATCGAAATAACTTCCCATTTCGATTTCGGAATGGCATGCGGTTGAAGTAATCCTGCCGGGTGTCTATGTTCATCCTTTACCCGCTGACACTCGAGACATCTAGCCACAAAGTTGACTATTTCAGCCTTCATTCCCTTCTAGAAGAATTAGGGTTTAAGGTCTGCCCTCATCTTCGTAACTCCTGGGTGAGCCATGTAAACTGCTCTATGTGCCTTGCTCAGGATCAACATCCTCAATTCGTCATTTGGCGGCACGTAAATCCGACCTATAAACCTCAATAACCCATCGTTATCAAAAGAAAATCCCTCATATCGTGGTACCATCATTGTTCTTTGTCCGATAAAATCCTTGACCTCTTTGTACCAGTCATCATCACGCTGTAAAGTGAGAATCTTCTCACGTAGATTTGTCTGAAGAGGTAACACTGAAAAGATGTCGGGCCTCCAACTCAAAGCATCCGCCACTCGGTTCATTGTTCCCTTTATGTAAGTAATTTTGAAGTCGTACTCGCTAAGCAATTCCGACCAACGTCGTTGTCGCGCATTCAGGTCGCTTTGCGTGAAAATGTGTTGTAGTCCACAATGATCAATCTTTAATTCAAATTTTCGTCCAACAAGGTAGTGTCTCCAAACCTTCAAGGCATAAACGATGGCTAATAACTCCAAATCATGCATCGCATAATTCTCCTCATGCCTTCTCAGTTTTCTCGAAATGTAAGCAATCACTCGTCCGTCTTGCATCAAGACTCCGCCTAAACCTTCCTTGGATGCGTCACTGCATACCAAGAAGTCTGCGTCCATGTCAGAGACTTTTAGTATCGGCGTTGTCGTCAACAACTCTTTAAGCCTCTGAAATGCTTCCGCGCATTTCTCTGTCCAAACAACTTCTTATTTTCTTATGCAATTCCGTGATCGGATTTGAGATCTTTGAAAATCCCTCGACAAACCATCGATAGTATCCTACTAAACCCATAAAACTACACACTTCTGTGACATTCGTTGGTGCAGGCCATTCCATAATAGCCTCAACCTTGGCTGGATCCATGGCGATACCTTCGCTGGAGATGACATGCCCTAAGTAGTGAATCCTCGATTGATAAAAAGAGCATTTGGACAACTTCCCATACAATTTGTGCTCTCACAAACACTGTAGTGCCAAGCGCAAGTGCTCGTCATGATCCTCCGTCGTCTGAGAGTAGATCAAAATATCGTCAATGAATACTTGGACGAACTTGTCCAAGAACTCGAGGAACACCCCGTTCATCAAACTCATGAATACCCCTCGGGCGTTTGTCAGTCCAAAAGGTAAAACAGTAAACTCATAATTTCCAAATATCGTCTTAAAAGCAGTCTTAGAGACGTCATCCTCCTTGATCCGTAACTAGTGATACCCTGATCGCAAATTGATCTTGGAGAACACCGTCACCCCCTTCATTTGATCGAACAGATCATCAATTCTTAGTAAGGGATATTGATTCTTGATCGTAGCCTTGTTCAGTTGACGGTAGTCAATGCAAAGCCTCCATGATCTGTCCTTCTTCCGAATGAAAATAACTGGTGCACCCCATGGTGACACACTAGGGCGTATCAGTCCCAGGTCCAAAAACTCCTTCAATTGCATTTTCAACTCTTACAACTCTGGGGTCGACATCCGATAAGGAGTTCTTGCTATCGGTTCGGTCCCCGGTTTCAAGTCTATAGTAAACTCCAATTCTCTTTCTGGCGGCATCCCAGGCAACTCCTCTGGAAATACGTCTGCAAACTCCTTCACCACCGGAAGGTGTTCTAGACCTTCAGCTACTCCCGTCTCGTTTAGCGCAAGGATCGCATAAATCTTGCACCCCTTGCGCATACTCTTTCTTAACTATAAGGAAGAGATGAACCTCAGGGATACTCCTTGGTTCCGTCCTACAATCACCCGACTTTGTCCTTCATCATCGATCAAGCTCAATCGTTTCGTATTACAGTTGAGTATCACCTCATGCGATTCCAACCAATCCATACCGATCACTATGTCATAAGATCTTAAGATCGTGACGTACAAGTTGACCCTTGTGACAAACTCTCCCAGGTTAAGGGCACAACCTGTAACCTTTCCTCCGACCTTCTGTTTGGCTCCCGAAGCCATCTCCACGAAGCTAAACTCATCCTGTTCGACTGCTTTTAACTTAATCCCTTTTAGGGCTGCACCAGAAATGAAACTCTCAGTAGCACCTGGGTCTATCAAAATACTAAGGGTCTGGTCAGCGACAGTACCTGTCGTCTCGAGCACAGTAGACTGGTTCTGTGCCTGGCGGTTATTCACCGCTGCGTGAATCTGATGGGCCTTGCCCATATCTCCCACTGTAGTGGGTCCGACTGATCCGGACACTCTGGTCCTCTCCACAGGACATTCGCGCTGGTAGTGTGGCTCCCCACACATCAAACACCCCTTCTTCGACCCAGTATTCCTGGTACCCGAAGTAGAGGATGACGGCCCACTGGCCTGGAACCCCGGTCTGTTCTGCTGAACAGGCCTAAACTGCTGCTGCTGCGGGCGACACTGCTGCTGATGTTTTGGTCCTCGATAAGGTATCCATTGCTGAGGCGGCGGTCGTCGTGGTGTAGCAAAAGTGGATCCCCTCTGGAAGCCACGATAGCCTGGCGTATGTCTCGCTGGTGTCTGCTACTGCGGCATACCAGATGAACCCTGCCCTGCAGGTCTCGCTGGAGTCCTGGTCTGACCCCCGCTGATAAGCTCCTCCTATGCTATGAGGGCCTTTTGGACAGCGTCGTGCAAGGTTTGAGGCATCAGAATCCTAACCTTTGCACGCAAGTTGTCGTTAAGGCCAAACACGAACCTGTTGACCTTGAGCTTCTCAGTGTTCAGGTGTGGAGCATACCGGACCAGCTCCATAAAACGTGCTTCGTACTCGGGCACCGTACGACCTCCCTGTCGTAATGCGTTGAACTCATTGAGATGACGCTCAATGAATTCCTCTGAAAGGTACCTCTCTCGGGACCGTTCCTCGAACGGTTCCCATGACACGTCTTCAACGGCCATGTTCAGTTGCGGTAAGAGCGTCTTCCACCATAAAAGAGCGCTCCCCTTCAGTTGAAAGACCACCATGCGGACCTTCATGTTGGAGGTATAATCACGAAGTGAGAAGCACATCGCCATATTATCCAACCATGCCTCGGCGACTGCATCGTTCGGGGCACCAAAGAACTCGAGAAATTTCACCTTCTCGAGTTCACGGTGAATGCTACCTGTAACGGCCGGTGCGCGCGGTGGAACCTCAGCAGGTGTCGGCGCCCTGGCCTCGTCTCTGTCCAATCGGCTAATCAGCGCCTCGGACATGCGCTGAAAAAATCTCATCATCCCCACGACATCGGCAACTGCGATCTGCTCATGTCCGAGAACCTTCTCGCCTCCTTGGGGGTTAGACCCCTCAGGCATGGCTGTCGTTGGAGGCGTCGCGCATCCTCCCCTAGCACCCCATCATCTGCCTCCGCGACGTCCTCTAACCATGATTACCTACACGCACACAATCAACTTGATCATCAACATAATAATCAAATATAATCATGTCAACGGAAGCCGTAGAGAATCCCAAGTCGCGATTTGAATCGACTCTGATACCATATGTAACGTCCTCCTCGTTACGACAACAACTCTGAGAACAGGTGCAATTTTTTTTTTTTTAAGGTGTGTGAACGCGTGTAGAAGTAACAAACACACTTGACTCTACGTCACCACTCGACAACCAACACGACGCAACCACGATGTTCAACACACGAAGACTGAAGGCACACAACGAGTAACTACAACAATATACGGCCATAGGCATAAGGCGCACAACACAAACATTAAGACATAATGGGGTGCACAGTAAGAACACCAAGGGAAGAATCCATGGTGTTAGGGTTGCTATTTCTTCACAGGAAAGCAGGGCATTTAGTCTTATGTCTTCTCGAAAGAAGATTAGACAGGCTCCTGGACGACTGCTCAGGCAGAAACTAGTAAACCGACCTAGAACAAGACGCAAGCAAGACAAACACAACAAGATGACCCGACATATCACGGTGACAACAACCAATAAACGCCCCTAGACATAAGGCATCCAACTAGCAGCTGGAAGCAGAAAACGACACAAGGTATTAAGTACAGTACAGTCACAGATGGAAGAATACAACAGTAGAGTTTACTATTTCTGCACAGAAAAGCAGGGCTCTTAGTCTTATGTGTTCTCGAAAGAAGATTAGACAGGCTCTTGGCCCACTGCTCAGGTAGGAACTAGTAATCTCTTCCGGGTGTGTCGCAAGAGTGGAAACCCTGCCTTTAAAGGGCCGGAGACTCTTGATACGGCATTGGATTCTTTACACAGAAACAATCACACACACAGACATATTTACTAAGGTTACAAGGAGGTGTCTATACCCCGCCCGACACCAGCAGAACAAGAAACTAAATGCTCATCGACTATATAACCAAATCCCAGGACCACCACGTTCTCTGTGGAAGGCGCAAGTCAGAAGGACTCCAACAACGCCTCACCAAAGTTGAGACCGGCTTCTCCAGTAGGTTCCAATAATCGTGGATCCCAAATACTAACTCTAGACAACATATTGTACTTCATTCAATGACTGTGCGTTATATTGACAACTCGTCATATCTTTAATAGTTTCACCATGACTAATACCACAAGATCATGTACATCCCAGTACCCTACATTAACATTTCACTGTCATTTCATTCCATTCCATTCCATTATATCAACTTCCATTGCTTGTAAAAACCTTAATTAAACATTATCTGAATTGAATAGCATGCTATCAATGAATACTAACTACGTAAGTAAATGGTTGCTTCCTTTATGGCTATCATAAAATAGTTCTCAATCTGCCCACTACTTCTGAATTCAACCAACTAGCCACTAATTTGTTGCATTAGTAAAATCTTAAGGTAAAAAGTAAAGGTTCGATGCAAGGGTAGTATGCTTAACTACTACAATGTTATCGATTATAATATTCTTAAAGAAAAACATCCATACTAACCATGCCATCATATTTTAGATCACAACCTTGCAATTGAATTAACGCTAGCATTCATATCATGTCACTAACACTACCATCATATTCTTATTTTCTTTGTTATCAATAAAATAAAGTTTCCTAACTTACCATAAAATAATCCAACATTCATTTATTTTATCACAACCTTTCCATATCACCGCCTTTACGTTTCAGAAATGTCTAATTAGGAATAAAGAGGCTGCCTTTTACTTGCTATAATAAAAAGGGACTCTATGGTAACATTCCCTAATCTAATCGTATCATTTTCCTTTACATTTCAGTATTCAATAATAAGAAGTTTACCCTTTACATTGCTAATATAAAAATGACGCTAAGGTATCAATTTCGTTAGCCTATCATATCATTACCTTTACGTTCAAAATTTCAATTAAATAGGGAGTTTACATTTAATAGGTTATGATGACAACGACTCTAAGGTAACCTTCCGTGACCTACTCCATATCATCACTTTTACATTGAAAATGGTCAGCTAAAATTAAGGAAATTATGGAATATACCTTGCATTGTTGTCCTAAAAGTATGGAAACTGCAATGATAAGACCAGCAACGCATAAAATTAAATTCACATCCTGTGACCCCACGTTGAGGCTAGGGTTTCTTAAGTAGAAAATCATTACACCTGCACCATTTTAGAAGTTTATTACATCCACAGTACAGTGGCGAATTTAATGCCACCACCCGCTCTGTGACCAGCGAACCAGCGGCCCAGCCAGCTCTGCCCGGAATTACAGCACTAGTAGAATCAATGCCGGCAAACTAAACCAGGAGGTCGAGGGTAGCTACAACCATGAAGAAAGACGAAATGCCAACGGTGGTACAGGAATGAAATAATGGAAACAGCGAAATGCCAACGTATGACAGGAGCAGATCATCATTTCCCCAACGATTTGCAGCAACCAATAAAAACGCAAAGCAATGATGCCCATGCAGAAAGAAAAAATGCAGACCCCAAATGAAAACGCAAATGTGAGGTGGCTCAGTTTGAATGAGAAACGCAGACACACACACAGAGTAAACGCCATTAACGCAGAGGTTTTAAACATAAAGAGAAACGTTGGGCAAGAGACACAAGCAGGACTACCATTCCCCCAACCACGTAGAAATATTTTAAGGTAAGTCGCTGAGTTTTAATGGGTACACGAGTTAGTTCGAAGGTCCTTTTCCCCATTCGCCCACCGAGAGGAATTCGTCCCAGTAATGAAAACACCCATACACAAAAGTGAAACGAAAAAAATAGTCCAAGGATGCCAATCGAAATCCAGAATGCCCACACAGATAGAGGACGAAATGCCCCAATCGAATTGCCAGGAAATTACAACGAAGGAAAAGTACTTTAAAAAAAAAAACGAATGACAGAAGGATTTTATTTTTTATTTTTTTTTGAAAAACGAAATGACAGTAACTCAACGGAGCGTCCACAAATGTAATGCCCCCAGTTCCATGAATTCACCCACCGAGAACACAAACGCCCACAGAAAATATCAGAGAATGATGACCAGCGAGTGTCGGGGTTCAACAATAGATCGTAGAAATAGAGTGCAAAAATATTTGGACAGCGCAGAGATACAATCAACATATTTTCAGAAATTGAGACCATGAACAAGGATAACTCAGGAATTTCGGCAGGCGTGGGATAAAATTTAACATTCAACCATCGAAGGAAACATAAGATACCACATTGTTATAAACAAATTTTAATTCTAGATTACTTTTCCAATACCAAGCAGATCTACATCATAAATATCAGTTGCATTCTATTCTACCAATTTTAAAAAAAATCATACCGTAGCCTTAACGTCATCCCCGAATGTGGTCCGCGCGCTCCGAGCCACTCCCGCGCTATCACGCTCCTGCTTTCCGACCGTAGCGACCTGACTGGTACCTCCCAGCCAAACACTAGGGGTACTCTGCTTCCCCCTTAGCCCCCCGAGCCGCAAAGGGGCCACCCACGATCGAGAGATAAGACTAGCTTCTCAGCTTGCCTCCAAGGCAGAGCTACCACTCCAATACAACTGAGAAAAGACCCAACTCCTCACAAGCAAACAATCAAGCCACGATCCGGCAACGTAATGTTACGCTCACTTTTCATCCCCTTCTTCCTTCTTTTCCCCTTCTTTTATAGTAATTTGAGACCCACCTACTTTCCTAATCATTATTAATTTAATTTTTTTTTTAATGACAATCCTCTAAAAAATTTCTGCCGTCCAAGTGTCACTCATCCCCCATGTTTCTCCAAATTAATTTCTTTAATTTAAATAAAAGACTCATTTCCCTCACTCCCCCTAAAGTCGCTCCTAAAATTACTCCTAGGGTTCCTAGATCCCCTCTCATGCTTTTAATAACTTTCCTAAATGAAGTTTCTGATTTTTAGTAACTCCTTAAATGTTGATTCCTTTTCGCTTTTTACCCTATGTCTCCTACTTTCCTTAATTAAGTTTCCTTTAATACAAGTTTCTTTATTTCTATTAATTGTCCCCTCCCCCTTTTTTTTTCTAAAACCCAATAAGATAAATGCACTTATTAACCTTTTCATTATATTTTTAAAATCCTAAATTTTTATACTCCCACACTTTAATAATTTTAATTTTTCTTTAAAATTTAAAAACCATGGGTTTCAATTAATTTATCCCCCTCATTACTTTACCCCCCCTTAGTTTTAAGAATTCTTTAACTAACACATAGGAGGGTTTTATTTTATGCCCTTATGTTTATTTTTGTAGGATCTTTTCTTAGGGCTTATCAACATTTTATCTTTGAGATGTTTTAAATTTAAGTTTAGATTGAACTGGGCGACAATTCATTAGGGGAGTCGTTTTGAGAAATTATTAAGGCGTTAAGGTCTTAGGGTCATCTAGGTGTCTCATCATCCTCATCAATGCAACGTGCCCTTCAGGACGCACTACGTGCTCCAAGGGTGCCACTCGCCTCGTTTGCTTCTGTTGCGCGACGTGCCCTTCAGGATGCACCACGTGCTCCAAGGGTGCCACTCGCCAATGTGTCTTTCTTTCGCGCGACGTTCCCTTCAGGATGCACCACGTGCTCCAAGGGTGCCACTCGCCGACTTGACTATTTGGTAGACATCTATAACCCCTAGAGTCAACACTCTGCCAAGTGAACTTGTGGGAGACTAAGGGCTCTAAGGAATAAGGCCCCCACCTTATTGTGCGCCTCTTAGAATCATCGTGAGTGACTGTCGCAGTCTGCCCTCACGGCATCGTGGATCCTCTCGAACTAGGTAATCGTTAACCTATAGTTTGATCCACGGCAGGAGTGCTAGTAGGTTGTGGCAGGGTTGTTGTCCACACCTCTCCCTCAACCTCTCTGGAAATCGTGTGTGGCCCCTTTACTCCATATGTGAGTCTGGTCGGCAAGCTATCGTCAGCCTGCATCATCCACCATTGTGTCATACCATATCAACAACATATCATAAAATTAATATCATATCATAAAAAAAAGCAATATCACCGTAAATGAATCAATCCAAATAGCACACTCCCTGACTCAATCTGAAGTCCAAGGGTTTTGTCGATGCCTCTGCATCCTCCAGGTCAAAAACCCTGCACACTCAATAAACTGAGTCAACAGAACTTGTCTACATCAAGTACTAAAACATCATGTCGTCTATCAGAACGCATCATAATCAAGCATAAATGTATTATTATCAGAAAAGTCCAGATCACTTGCGAGCAAGTGTCCTCAAAGAATAAGTTTGTAAGTGTGCCAGAGCGGGATGTTATAATCTTACCCCGGACACCGTATCTTGGGAACTTTTCAAGGAGAGGTTTCGAAGGAAATATCTGCCAGCTTACTATGAGGAACAACAGGTAGGATCATTTCATGCTCTAGTATAGGGAAAAAGAACCGTAGAGGAATATGAGATTAGGTTTATGGAATTGTTCAAGTATGTTTCATATATGGATAATGACCAATGACAGGAAGAACGCTTTGTCTATGGATTGAACCCTAAGATAAGAGCTATGGTGCGGATGTGGAAACCGTCTTCAGTAGCGGAAGTTGTGGAAAATGCGCGTTATGTGAAGGAACAGGTGAACTTAACTGGAGGTACAAGACCGACCTTTCTGCATCATCCTGGATTCGTGGGGAAGGCCCCTAGGACATTTCCCAGGGGAGGGGACTCAAGGCCACCTCCATATGGTAACAGAGTCAAACCAAGGACAGTAGCCGCAGGGATTTCAATGGTAGTGAGTGCAGCATCTCATTCATCACCAACGATGCAGGCAGGTCCACGACCATCTCAGGGAGAAACTAGTAGGGGCAGGGGTTCCAGGGGAAGGAACTGGTTTCAAAGGTAGTCACAGAACAGTGCGCAGGTTCAATCTCGTGTTACCTATTGGGGATCTGGAGGACCCCATTACCAGCGTGACTGCCTAGAGTCACAATCAGGATTTGTGCATAGAGAAGGAAAGGCCCCGATGGGAAGAGCAAGTAGCAGCCACCAGATTTACACAGTGGTTAATAATCGCCAGGCCGAAGATCAATCCACAGTGGTGGAGTTATCAGGTATGCTAAACCATATCAATGTTAATATTTGATTTGATTCTGGTGTGACAGATACTTTCATTTCACCATATGCATTAGAAAAGAGTGGGTTGGCAGCCTACGAGCACAATGAATTTAAACAAGTTAAGATGGCTTCGGGGGAAAAACAAGCAGTAGGATCGAGCGTTGATAATTGTATAGTAGACATGGGAGTGTGTACTACCAGGTTGAAGGTATACGTTTCTTCTCTCGGGGCATACGACCTAATTATTGGAATGGATTGGTTAGAAGCTCATCGAGCTTTTGTAGATTGTTTCGCAAAAAGGGTGCTTTGTGTCGACGATGAAGGAAGGCTAGTAGAGATCCAGGGTGTACAGAGAAAGGCGTCATTACGCTTTATCTCAACTATGAAGGTTAAGCGATGCTTGAGGCAAGGGTGTCGAATTTATGTAGTGGAAGCAGTGAATGAAAGGAAGGACCCTCATTAGATCAGTACCCAGTATTGTCATAATTTAAGGATGTTTTTCCGAACGAGTTACCAGGGTTACCTCCTAAGAGGGAGCTCGATTTTACTATTGAGATAAAACCTGGTGTAGAACCAATTTCCAAAACTCTGTATCATATGACAGTTCTGGAACTTTGTGAATTGCAAATTCAGTTAAAAGAGTTACTGGACTTAGGGCTAATAAGGCCCAGTGTCTCACCTTAGGGTGCACTAGTAATTTTTGTAAAGAAGAAGGATGGATCCTTATGACTGTGTATAGACTAGAAGGACTTGAGTCGTGCTACAGTAAAAAATAGGTACCCAATGCCGAGAATAGATGACCTCTTCGATCAGATGAAAGGAGTAGTGGTATTCTCAAATATCGATTTGCGATCAGGGTATCATTAGTTAAGGATTAAGGAAAGTGATATCCCAAAAACTTCCTTTCGAACTCGGTTTGAACATTACAAGTTTGTTGTAGTACCTCTCAGATTGACCAATGTGCCAACAATATTCATGAGCCTTATGAACGGCGTATTACGGAAGTACTTAGACCGTTTTGTACAAGTCTTTCTAGATGACATCCTCATCTATTCCAAGAACGAAAGATAACATGAGGAACACTTACGAGTAGTGTTGTCCTGCCTTAGAGAGAACAAATTGTATGGGAAGTTGTCGAAGTGTTCCTTCTTCCAGAAAGAGATCCACTATTTAGGTCATATCATTTTTTATGAAGGAATCTCTGTGGACCCATAAAAGGTAAAGTCCATTATGGAGTGGCCAGTGGTGAAAAATTCCGATGAGGTGAGAAGCTTCATGGGGCTAGCAGGTTATTATTAAAGATTTGTGGAAGGATTCTCAAAAATAGCGAAACCCATCACCACCTTGCAACACAAGGGGGTCAGGTATGAATGGACGGAAGAATGTGATAGTGCATTCATTGAGCTTAAGAGGTTACTAACTAGTGTGCCAATTCTATGAGTACCAGATATGGAGAAGGACTTCACATTCTACATGGATGCCTCAAAGCAAGGGTTGGGGGACGTGCTAATGCAGGATGGAGGAGTGATAGCTTATGCGTTAAGGAAGTTGAAGAAACACGAAGATCTATACGCGACTCATGATTTAGAGTTGGCAGTTGTAATGCTAGCTCTAAAACTTTGGAGGCACTATCTTGTGGGGTGAAACTTTGAGCTCAAAATGGACCATCAAAGTTTAAAACATCTCTTCACTCAAAGGGATCTGAATTCCAGGCAAAGGCGATGGAGTGAGTTTATGAGTGAGTACGATTTTGGTATTTCATACATCAAGGGAAAGGAAAATGTGGTCGCATATGACTTGAGTAGGAGACCACATGTATTCTCCTTGGTACCCTTAAAGGTCAATATGAGGGAACATGTGT
The DNA here is from genome assembly GCA_009831015.1 of Picea engelmannii. NCBI lineage: Eukaryota > Viridiplantae > Streptophyta > Pinopsida > Pinales > Pinaceae > Picea > Picea engelmannii. The sequence continues at coordinate 94,410 of ML822980.1, forward strand.
TGATGCAACTCCAAGGAGACAGTTGGTATTTAGAGGTTACTTCAAACCTACAGAGCGGGAGGCAATTAGATCCAAAGTATGAAGGATATAGTCTGGAAGCAGACGAACTATTGAGATATCGGGGAAGGATGTACATCCCTAAAAATGGGGATATTCGAACCATCATACTAAAGGAAGCCCACAGAGCACTTTATTGTGTGCATTTGGGTGTGAAGAAGATGTACGCAGACATGAGGAATCTCTTCTTCTGGGTAGGCATGAAGCACGATGTAGTCCATTTCTTTGCCAAATTCCTAGAGTGTCAACAAGTGAAAGCCAACCACCATCACTCGACAGGCCTCCTACAACCACATGATGTTCCTATGTCCAAATGGGAAGTCATCTCTATGGATTTTGTTGTGGGGTTGCTGCTCACATCTCATAGACACAATGTCATTCTTGTGAGAGTGGATAAGTTAACCAAGAGTGTTCATTTTATTTTGGTTAGAGACACTTATGATGTCACTAATGTGGCACGTGTGTTTGTAAGTGAGGTTATCTGTTTGCACGGGATACCTAAGAATATCATTTCAGATAGGGACTCCAGATTCACTTCTAGGTTTTGGACAAGTTTGCAGTGAGCATTGGGGACTCAGTTGAACTTAAGCACAACTTATCATCCTGAAACAGATGGGCAAATTGATAGAGTAAATCAAGTCATGGAATACATGCTTAGGATGTATGTCATGGATAATCAAACCCATTGGGAAAAGCACGTACCTTTGGTAGATTTTTCCTACAATAACAGTTTTCATAGCTCCATCGGAATGCCACCCTACGAAGCTCTGTATGGAAGGCCATGCAGAACGCCATTGACTTGGGATAGATTAGAAGACCGAGTAACAGTCGGGCCAGAATTGATTCAAGAGATGGAGAAACGGGTGATTCAGATTAGGTAGAGACTAAAGGAAGCACATGATAGGAAGAAAAGTTATGCGGATGCACACAGAACTAACCAAAGTTATGAAGTGGGAGACCAGTTTTTCATTCATATCATGCCTAATAAGAGTACCATATTGTTTGGGAAGGGGACAAAGTTGTCACCTCGATTTATAGGACCATTCAGAATCCAAAAGAAAATTAGACCCATTGCCTATCGTCTCGTACTGCCACCCCACTTGGATAAAACTCATAACGTTTTTCATGTATCTATTTTACGTCATTATGTTGCTGATGAATCACATAAACTAAATTGGAAGGAATTGCAGGTATCGGATGTGGGAACTCTCATGGTAGAACCATTACGCATATTGGACCGTAGAGTCCAACAGATCAGGAACCGTCTGGTAGACCAAGTTAAGGTCCAATGGGACAAGTATAGTCCAGGATCTACTACTTGGGAAGACGCCGAGACATTACGACGAGACTATCCCTCACTTTTTTTTGACCACTTTGAGAATATGTTTCTCGGAGGTGGGGTGTATGTAACACCACCTCTTGACTTAGATAGCCAGGATTACCTGAGGCCTACACTTTTATTTTCTACTCACAGTGAAACTATTGAATGATACACTTAAACTTTTAAGACGTATGAACCTTTATGAATGTTTAAATGTTATTGATGATGATGGATATAATGAGATCTACTATGTGAATGTAAATTTTATGAATGTTTAAATGTTATCGATGATTATGTATATGATGCGACATATTGTGAGAATGTAAATTTTATTAATGTTTAAATGCTATTAGAATGATGTTGGATATGATGCAATCTATTTGGTAAATGATAATTTTATGAATGGGAGTTGAAATTGAATTATGGGATATTATGAGATCTATTTCTAACTTGAAAACTTTGATGTTAAGTTGTTGGTACAAGGATATTGAATTGAAATGATGATTGTATGCAATTATATGATGATAATGCATATAAATTTATGAGTTTGTGTTACAGACTAATCTGTAGGCTATGGGCTATGAAAAAACCAAGGGATAAGGATGACGAAAGTGGATGTCATGACCACTAGCCGAGAAACATTATGGTATGGATCTTTGTATGTGAAATTATATTGGTTTGGATGCATTGCTATGATATGTGGACCAATGCAGGATTTCAGGTGATGAGACTGCCCAAAACCAAATAAATGATGACAAAACTCCCAGCAACACGGTGCCACTATATATTCCATTGCAGGGTGTGGACCCTAGTTATGATTAGGAGGGGTGGAGGCATTTCCCACCGTGTATCCTCTGAAACTTGAAGTCATGGGAGAACGATGTTAGCTCACGCTCCCCTAGACGTGTGATGATGACTGTCAGTTGTGTGTTGGGGAAGCTTGGTCAAGATAGTGACACTTCCGCTTAGAGGTTCTATTTGGAGTTAGGTCAATATAGTTGATGCTCCAAGATAGTCTAGCAGAGGAGGGATAGGAATGAAGATGGAAGTAAGTTAGGGAGGAAGGATGAGTAGAAATAGTTGAGTGTATGGAGATTTATCTTATGGTGGAAATTATTTTTTTTCCCTTCTGAAAAAAAAATGTGTAGATATGAATATTCATAATTACATAACTAAACCACACTGGTCTAAATAAAATTGTTGAATTAGATGATTGTAATTAAAGGATTTCGCAAACATTTGATTGGTTTATTGTCTTTTATAAAAGAATAGTCTTGTTGATTGGATTGGATGCATACATAAATTACTATAAGGGTGATAGTTATTGATTATCAGTACATACACGAGACTTGTATGTACTAGCTACACATGAATTTCTTGTACATGTACACTAGTATGAATGAGTTTCTTGGTTTACTTACTAATAATGTCGGTTAATTGTTATGAATGTGTGAACCGTGTTTCTTTTCCTTTGTATCATGAGATACCTTAACTTCGGCACAAAGTTTCCTGAAGGGTGGGTGTATGTAATGTAACAACCCTAGTTAAATAGTTGCATAGGGTTTATTAAGTATAATTAATTAGATAATTAACTCTCATAATATGGTTTTAGTTAAACAATGATTAGTTATTAATAATATTATTTATTTATTTATTTCTTAATTAATTGTTTATAACTGTTGATCGATTGATTAATTAAATAAATAATTAATTAATTAATTAACTTATTGAAGGTTAGGGTAATCAATTAAGAGGTTAATAATTTTTAAATTATTTTATGAAACTTTAGGGATAAGATAATAAAGGAGGGGATAAGTTAATAATCATGGATGATTTTAGGGGCTAAATTTCGCTCATGGGCTAATTTTACATGGTTTTTCCAAAAACGAGATTCGCTATTTTAAAAATGATTCGCCCAAATTCTATAGGATAAAATTATTTTACCTTAAAAATCGCCAAAATTTTATAAA
>ML822981.1:23278-49459 GCA_009831015.1 Picea engelmannii
TACCATAAATTTAGTTCATATGATTTCTAAGATCAATGGTCACCAATTCATTTGTAACAACTAATAAGAGTCTCTTTAGCATGTCCCTTTCTCTATTCCTCACCTTTAGAAATATTGCTAGCATCTCCTCTATCATAAAAAAAATATGGTTTTGTTTCCATTAGGAGACATGAGCTTCTTGAAGCCCTCTACAACTGACATAGAGTCTTCTGGTACACCCTTTTACCTAGATAGGTTTCCCTCCCACAAGATATATATCAGTAATTCATTTTATCCCTTGCTCCATCCAAATTTCCCATAGCCCTACCTCATGCCATATATTTTCTTTTGGAGACATCAAGAGAGTTGTTCACATGATCAATAACAATAGAGTTACATATGAGGAAGACCTACACATTGAGTTCCTCAAACATGGTATTCACTCTATCAACTTACATATTGTCAATTTGTTTGATTTATTGYGTTGTTTGATCAAKTTMTCCTTTCACATGGTTCCACCATATCATCCAACCCATTTTGAAATCAAGGTTTAGTTAAGATCCTACAATTACATGACCATCATGATTGGACACACTTAAATACCTGTTATCAAATTTAGTTAAGATCCTGTGTTGAATGGCATATTTTATTTTTTTTTAAAACCCCAACATTGGTCGCTTTAGCGACTAACATGTTTGTCGCTAGTATTTCCAATTGGTCGCAAACACCAACGTGTTAGTCGCTAGAGCAACCAACCTGTTAGTCGGTCTAGTGACCAACTAGTTAGTCGCTTGTATTGCCATTTGGTCGCAAACTAGGTCACTTGGTCGTTCTAGCGATTATCTGATCCTCCTTCGTTTGACCTTTTTAACTGATGGTTTGGTCGCTCTAGTGACTAAGATTCGTCGATCTACCAACTCATAGTGGTTTATTGAATAAGTTTGCCATGGTTGTCTTGGTCACTCTTGCGACTAATATTAGTCGGTCTACCGACTAACATTCGTCACTAGCTAAACTTTTCCCTATTGTGAATAGGATTCTTTTCCCGGTCGCTAGACCGATGAAGATCCATGTGTGGCCACTAGATCGACAAATGTATTTTGACGAAAAAAAAAATCATCTTGGTCGCAAAAACGACTCTATGCCGACGAAAATTCGTCTCTACTTCGTCGCAAAAACATTCAAATTTAATAGTGTTAGAACACTACCTGGTGTTCTGCACATCCTAGGATTCGCTAGAAATTTGATTTCTGTAAGAAAAATGGACGATGTAGGGGTAAAAACAATATTTGAAAAGGAAACCTGCGGGATGGTTCGAGGAGAAATGGTGTTGTTGAAGGGAGTTTGGTTTGGAACTCTGTATAAGCTGAAAGGAAGCACTATTAGTGACGGGTGTAATAGTTCCATTGTTCCTGATATTGGATTTGAAGAAGAAATAAATCCTATAGTCTCTGGAGAAAAGGTTATGTTGTGGCATCAAAGACTGGGGCATATCAGAGAGAAGGGTCTTCGACTACTACACGGTAAAGGTATGGTTGAAGGTATGTCTAACTGCTCTTTGGATTTTGATTTATGTGAACATTGTGTATATGGGAAGCAGAATCGGGTAATATTCCCTTCTGGTGCAACGAGGGCAGAAGGAATTTTATAGCTAGTTCACAATGATGTTTTTGGACCTATGTCGGTCCCATCATTGGGAAAATCTGTGTACTATTTCTCATTTATAGATGACTTCTTGAGGAATACTTGGATATATTTCCTCATAAAGAAATATGAAGTCTTTGACAGGTTTAAAGAGTTTAAGGCTCTTGTTGAGAATCAAATAGAGAAAATAATTAAGGTGCCGAGGACAGCTGATGGCGGAGAGTTATGCGAGAATGAATTTGAAGAATTCTGTAAGAAGTGCGGTATAGCAAGGCAGAAGACTACTCCATATACACCTCAATAGAATGGAGTTGCAAAAAGGATGAACAAGACGCTGATGGAAAAAGAAAGGTGCATGCTCAGTGGTGTCGGGTTAGTGCAAGAATTCTGGGAAGAGGCAGTGGGTACTACATGTTACCTGGTCAACAGATCACCCTCATCAGTGTTGGATGAAAGGACTCCACAAGAGGTATGGACTGGTAAGAAACCTTCTCTCACACATCTCAAGGTATTTGGTTGCGATGCATATGTTCATGTTCCAAAGGAAAACAAGGGTAAGCTAGATAAGAAGGTTGAAAAGTGTATCTTTATTGGATATAAAGGTGGTCTCAAAGGTTATAAGCTTTGGAACCCATAAACTAAGAAGGTAGTGTATAGCCGAGATGTGGTATTTAGAGAAATGAAGGATGTTGTTAAACATGAAGTCCTACCAAGTAAGGAAGAACCAAAGAAAATAGAGTTTGATTTAAAGGATGATGAATCAAACTCTATAGAAGAACAAGAATAAGAAGAAGAAGATCCCCATTCTCCAGTATTGAGGAGATCGGTTCGAGAAAGAAGGCTACCAGAAAGGTATACTCCATCCGATTTCTGTTCAAATTTTTCTTTGTCTATTACTGATGATGATCCTAGCACTGTCAAGGAGGCAGTGGATTCAGAGGATGGAAATCTCTGGAAAAAGGCCATGGACGAAGAAATGGCAGCCTTGGATAAGAATGAGGCTTGGGATCTAGTGGAGTTGTTGACTGGAAGAAAGCCCATTGGCAACAAATGGGTATTTAAAAAGAAGTTGAATACAAAAGGAAAAGTGGAGAAATACAAAGCTCGATTAGTAGCAAAGGGTTATTACCAGGTTGAGGGAATTGATTTTGGTGAGATTTTTTTTTCCTGTTGCCAAGTTAACCTCTATAAGATTTCTGTTATCTGTTGCTGCTGCATTTGATTTTGAAGTAGAAAAAATGGATGTGAAGACAACATTCCTACATGGGGATCTAGAAGAAGAAATCTATATGAAGCAGCCAGAAGGATTTGTTGTGAAAGGAAAGAATGAGCTAGTATGCAAGCTGAAAAAGTCCTTGTATGGTTTAAAACAATCGCCAAGGATGTGGTATGAAAAATTTGATACTTATATGTTGGGACTTGGTTTCACAAGAAGCAAAGAGGTTCATTATGTGTATTTCAAATTAATTGGTGATCATTTGATTTATTTGGTCTTGTATGTGGATGACATGTTGATAGGAAACAATAAAGAGATTATCCAGGATGTGAAAACTTAGTTGTCCTCTAAATTTGACATGGAGGATCTCAGTGCTTCAAATTTCATTTTGGGCATGGAAATTAAAAGAGATCGAAAAAAGAGGAAATTTTGGTTAAATCAGAGAAAATATGTCGAGACAATATTGCAGAGGTTTAATATGCAGGAATGTAAATTGGTCAAGGTTCCTATTCCTGTTGGTGTAAAGTTATCTGCTTATCAGTGTCCCAAGACACATGAAGAGGAGGATGACATGTCTCGTGTTCCATATGCGAGTGCAGTTGGCAGTTTGATGCATGTAATGGTCTGTACTAGACTGAAAATTGCACATGTGGTGGGAATTTTGAGCAGGTATATGTCAAAACCATGGAAGGAGCATTGAACAACAGTAAAAAGGGTTTTCAGGTATTTGCGTGGCACTGCTAGCTATGGATTGTGCTACTAAGGAAGACCAGGATTGGATAGAGTGGTGGATATACATGGCTTTGTGGATGTAGACTGGGTTGGAGATCTGGATCGTAGGAGATCTACAAGTGGGTACGTGTTTAACCTGTTTGGAGGAGCAAAGTTGGATGAGCAAAAGACAGGCTGTAGTGGCACTTTCAACTACAGAAGTTGAATACATGGCAACCACTCATGCAAGTAAGAAAGCAGTATGGTTACAAAGATTGTGTTCAGGTATTGGGTTGGTACAACAATCTATAAGGATAGATTGTGACAGTCAGAGTGCAATTTTTTTGGCGAAGAACCCGACTTGTCATTCAAAGACAAAGCATATTGATATTCAATATCACTTTGTGAGAGACATGGTTAAGAAAATAAAGTATTGCTGATGAAGGTGGACACTTTGAAAAATGTTGTAGATTCATTAACAAAATCTATGAGCACTGAGAAGTTCTCTTGGTGTAGAGGATCCATGGGCATTGCTGCCCTGCATTGTTGATTATGTAACCCTGTAACCCCTTGTATGCAAAGAAAACAACAAGTGGGAGAATGTTGGGTATGTGTTATATTCTTTGAACGAGTAGGAATGCTTGCGTTGCGTCGGGCGTGTAGGGGGGGTGAAAGGGGGTGAAATCCCCCCATGCGAGGGTTCGAGGGCAGGGCCCCCGATAATTTTTTTGCCTCGAGAAACGTGTCACATCTTGCCTCGTTTTTCGTGTTGCCTCGTTTTTCATGTCCATTGTTGGGCGGTTTTTCGGCACATGGTTTTTTGCTAATGGTTTTCCATTTCCGGTTAAGGAATTAGGGTTGTTGACTAATCTAGGTCATTGGGTTAGGGTTTTGGATGATGCTGGCTCCTATATGTATATTGTATTGTAAATAATGTATCAATATGAATGAATATAAAATATGCTGGTTTTCCCGGTTTGAGTTTCTAGGGGAAAAATCTCTGTGTAATGTTTGTATTTTCCATTGTATCTTTTCTGTTTTTTTACTGAAAATCTGTTTGCAGTAAATATTGTACAAGGTTAAAATCTACACTTCCAACTGCTCCTATTAAGCTAATTGTTCCTATAAATTTTTGCACAACTATGGAGAAGGGGTTATTTGCAAAGAGGAGAGGATTTACTAATTTGTTTTTGAGTTTGTAACCTATAGTGCTCTAGAGAGACAAAACACCATTGTAATTATGCAATTGCTAAGAAATAGAGATTGAACAAGCCATTTGATATTATATTTTTTCCTTTAAGTTTTCTCCAGGGTAAGCTATGTTGTTCATTGAGTTGACTATTTGTGTGATTGAATTATTTTGGCTATTTAATGTGTTCTGATGTATTGAGCAAATTCCAATCAATAGCAATGTCATACACTACCTAAGATAGATTTCTTAAGCTTCTCTGTTGGCCACAATGACCAACTACTCCAAATTGTCCAATTAGAGACCAAAGTAGATCAATGGAGGAAAAATTAGAGATGTTATCCATTGTTGTTGATCCCAGACCGAGTTTCTAAGTCTATGATGCTAATAATGAGTGTTTCACCTCCTTAACTGACCATTGGGTGCTTGAGAGATTTCATACACACCCCCAATCCTTGCAAACTACTTAATTGTTGGGTTATAACAACATCTTCACACCCATGCATCCAATTGATATCAATGCACTAAAATCGAGTTGTTGGAATAGTTGTTTCGTAGCAACAACCTCCTCTTTCAATTTGTTTGATCATTGCTTCCGAAACACATGCCTATGCCCGTGGAAAACATTATATAATGTTGTGGTTTGTTTGAGCCAAAAGTAACCACACCTCCCTACATTACAATTTCTTTGTACAATGTTGCTCTGCCTCCTACAACCATTGCATTGAATTGACCAAATACTACATGGTAATGCACATAAGAGCTTCTACAATCTGTATGCTTGGTTAATTCATTACAACCACCCACCCACACACCCACACACATATAATTGATGATACATAAGAAATAATTATTATTCATGTTAATAGCTTGTATTAATCTTTTACAATTGGTGTATTGTTAACAAGCGTGAAACAAAGGTTTTGAACTTATATATATATATATATATATATATATATATATATACAAACAAAAGTTTTGTTTGGTTAGCATAACACACAAAATAAGTGGGCTTGCTCTAAGGTTGAGCATTGGCCCTGACATTGCAAAACAAGTATGTTGATGCTTGAAACCAAAGGTTGAGCATTGGCCTTGACATTACAAAACAAGTACGTTGATGCTTGAAACCAAATATAAACAAAATGTGCTAATTCATTGGCAAAACAAAATTAGAGAATTATGTTTGCACAACAAAATATGTTGTTTTGCTATGCATAATTACATTGTTAGAATGCAATTGCATTCACAATTGAAATTGATCTTTGCTTGACAAACAATAACCCAAGCATGAAAACCAAATTTGAATAGAGATCTATAAGCTAGAACTCAACTTAACAAAAAAATTATAGAAACATTAGACTTGAATTCCATAAACCTATTATTTAGGAATCAAACAATGTTAAGTTAGTTCTATTTTAGTTAAATAATTAATCTATGCTATTTAAAAAACTTAAAACTATTAAGAAAAATAAAATTACATAATAAAAATCCAAAACATAAGAAATGAATGACTTTTCCATACAGTATTTATGTAAATGCATTTTTAGCTATATTTTTAAAATATGTTAATTTAGAATTAGTTATTTTTAAATGTATGTAAAACATTAATTAAAATGTTATATTAAAATGATATATTTTATTAAAATTTAATTAAAAAAATTGATAATTTAATTTAGAGATTAATAATTTCAAAATCACTCTCTAATAAAATAAAATTGAAAATTTGATTTAGACATCTCAACAATTTCTCAATCACTTTTTTGAAATTGAAAATTTGGTAGTTTGATTTAGGTCTCAACAATCTCACTATCACGATTTTTACTTTTTATTTTTTTTTAAAATAAAATTGCAATTTTAAATAAAATCATCTAAAATTGAAAATTTTATACAATCTCACTATCAAAATTTCTGAGAAAATGAAATTGCACTTTTATATAAAATGAAATGAAAGTGTGAATTTCAAATAAAAAATATTAAAATAAAATAATAAAACGTGCCATTTAACACCCGATTAGGGCATTAAATTTTAAATTTCAAATTTCAAATATTAAAATAAAATAATAAAACGTGCCATTTAACACCCGATTAGGGCATTCTCCAATTTCATTGGCTTGTTAGTACAAATTCACCTTATAATCAGATGGGTTGGAATTATCACTCCACCCATCTTCTATGAATCTCGATCTTGCTCCGTGATTTCTGTAAATACAAACATACCTCCTCAATAATAATCAATGATAATACTGGTAGGTGGTTATTAAAACTTGTGTTACGGCCATGGAGTAATGTTTGAGCCCACATGACCGAACTATTTATAAATCTATGGCCGATATTAAGTTCACTGTCACAATTGCAATTACGGGGTGTTCTATGTTAGTAATGAAAGCTCTCGACTGTGACGCAAGAGGCATCTACGGTCAGGACGCGATATTTTTTTTGGACACAAGCAGAAGATTGGAGAAAACCCTATATCTAAGCAGGTTGAATCATGTGATTGCTGGTGTATCTTCATAATTATTTCCACCGGAGTTGAAGCAGAATGTCATGTTGTTACATTCACTGTTGAAGCAGAAATCCATGTTGTTTGCACCGGAATTCTATATTGAATCGCTGAGGAAGATTGCATTAAGAGTCTCTTCCATTGGGTTTTACAGAATACAGGGATTTGAAGGTTTTTCTTGGAAGAATTGGAATTTAACTGGGACTTTCAGGGACCAGGCTTCACAGAATTGGAGGTCTGGTAAAACTGGATGTTTGGTATGTACTCTTCTCTCAGCGTAGCGGATTTCCGGAATTGTGTTTTTTTTAGAGAATTGGAGTTTGTTAGTAGGGTTTTCATGAAATCGGCTTCATCTAGTTTAGTTGGAAATTTTCAAGTTGGGTGGTTCAGAAATTGGATTTACTTAGTAGGAATTCTGAGTAAACTGAATTTTAGTTGACATTTTGATTAAATTCAGATTTCGTTCTTGATTCTAATAGAAGAGGAGATTCCAAGTAGGTCTCAAAGAACATTAAAGCAAACATAAACATAAACAATAGAAAATTCTATTATAAGCAATCACCAGGATGGAAAATCTTGGTGATGATGAGGTGGGGCAAATATTGAAGAAGGTTACTAACAGAGAAGATAGGAAATCTTGTGCCAAAGTATGTACTCAGTGGAGAAGAGTTGAAAGCTCAACCAGGGAAATGCTTAGAGTTTTGAACCCTCAGCCCTTGCATTCCTTTCTACCAAGGTATAGAAACTTGTTAATTCTTGAAGCAGGGAAGGGAATCTGTGACCTGGATTTAGAGTTAATATCAGACACTTGCCTTGCCTTACAAGTCTTGAATTTGAATCTATGGCAAACTGTGAGCTACGTTGATATATTTCAGGATTCCCATGTAGACACTGTAACTGATCAAGGAATCTGCACCATAGCTGCTAAGTGTAGGGACTTGAGAGAGGTTTACTTAAGGAGAAGAAAGGGCTTAGGCAATGTGGGTCTCACAGCTCTCATGAAATCATGCCCAAATATTGTACATTTAGACCTGGGATTCTGTAATAAGATAACGGATCAAGCATTAGAAGCTATTGGGGCTGCTGGGTACTTGGAAATTCTCATACTACATGGCTGTACATTGATCACTGATCGGGGTTTGGCTTCATTAGCAGCAGGATCAACTGCAAGATCATTGAAGAGGCTTGATCTTTGTGAATGTGATAGAATTACAGACTTAGGGGTTAGTCTTCTGCAACAATTGTCTTATTTACAAGTGTTGAATTTGTCAGAATGTGGGCCGAGAATTACTGATGCTGGGTGTGTAGCTCTTAAGGGGATTTCTATCCTCGAAAGCATAAACCTCTCATGGTTGATTAATATATCAGATGTGTCATTGCTTGCTATTGCCAGACACTGTCAAAATTTGAAAGAAATAAATATTACTGGTTGTGAGTCAGTTACAGGAGATGGAGTCCGAGCATTTTCGCAGAACACCTCTTTACAGGCAATGATTTTGAATGCTTGTAATAATATTCATTGTGAAGACATCGAACAAACTGTGCTCGAATGCCCCAGCTTGGTTCACTTGGGATTGGACAGAGAATTGAGACATTGGATTCCTGCTCGCATACTTGAGAGGATCGAAGGTTGCTGTCAAATAGAATGGTTATAGGTCGATGGATTTCATTGGCATAACCTTGAATTTGAAGTGATTTTATGACCAAACATATGGTCTTATTGATGTTAGATGGCAAATTGTTGGTACAGATTGCAGATGCCGTCAAATAATATGAAGTGTCAATAAGTGTGGAGACCGAAGCTTTCTTTATGGTGCAGCTATTGAATTTGAGTGCATTGAAATCTATTGAAACAGGTTTTAGAAACTTTAAGACATCACAGGCTTTAGTTCAATCTATTAGCTTTTTATGTTGAATCTTTCATTTGTTTTTCAAGGATCAACATTACATGTTCTACTTTACTTTTAAATGGTGTCAATCTATACTTGGACTGCAAAAAAGAGATTGTTTTTTTATGTAGATACTCTGGATTCAACTTTGCTTTTATCATTTTGAACTGCTCTGAGTCTTGGGAAAGAGTATCAAGGAACACATTGAAGAAAGGTGAGAATTGAGTGCATGCAGTTTATGTTGAGAGGTTGTTGATAGAGTTGGAAAGAAGCTCAATGAGCAGTTTAAAAAAATCAGAAGTCCAATCATGGGAACAGAAGACTAAGACAGTGGAAGAACCATGATATATGTGGAGACTGGCAGACAATAGAGGATAGACACATCAGCTAAGGTGGACTGCTTATCAATGTGAAATTTCTAAACCCAGTACACTTTAAACCAATCAAATTAATTTTTAACTGATTATTCAGGGTTTTTCTTTACAGTAAATTAAATACACAACAGAAATAAATTACCAGGAACTGAAAGTAAAGTGACAGCAATCACATCACAAGTACACACTTATTTTTGGACAATAGTCCCCAGAAAAACCCAAGGTGGGAAAACCGGTGCAGCAGATCTGAGATTTTATTATTAATCAGCAAGGAAATATAGAGTTCTCTTATAGTACAAATTGGCCCAGCCAAATACCAAGCAAAATGCTCAGCCAAACTCCTCCCCAACAATTGTACGACCCCTCTCTGCAAATCCCTGAACCAAAACGTGCCTGATGAGACCCTGGCATAAGCATCTGCGCAATATCATACGACTGTCTGCATGGGTGTTGCGTCACTTGGTACGGTGGCCCTCAGATCTGAGATAAAGTCCTCTGCAAATGCTGAAGATGTGTGTGCCAATCTGCTTGATGAGTCCTCCTCTGTCTCCCTGCAAACCCTTACACTCAAATCTGCAATCAATCTCTCTGTAGATCGATCTCTCCTTCTCCTTGTGTGCCCTCTTAGCCTAGCTGATGTCTTTATTCTTCATTGAGCAAGTGAAACTCTAATCTCCAAAAGGATTGAGGGCTCAAATCAACCCTCATCCTCATGATGAGATCAATGGTCAAGATTAAAAGACCACAACTGAAATTATTTTTCACTTTAACTTTAGAAAAAATACTCAATAAAGTCAATTGAAGATTATAACACATCAACGGTTCTTTTCCTAAGTTAGACTTAGGAAAACATTTAATTAATCGACTTAACCTAAGTTTCATTGTCCTCCATCATGCTAGGACGCTGTAATGATGATGGAAGACCTTCCTTGCTATAATCTCAACACTCCCTCTTAGCGAGGAAGGGATTCTTTCTCAACCCCATCTGATCTCTAAACTTCTCAAACTTCTGTCTGCTCAGTGCCTTGGTAAAGATGTCTCCCATCTGCTCATCAGTCTGTATGTAATCAAGCCTCACGGCTCCTCTCTGTACACAATCCCGGATGAAGTGATACCTGATATCGATGTGCTTGCTACGATCACGAAACACTAGATTCCTAGAGAGCTTGATGCAACTTTGGTTGTCACAGTGAATCACAGTAGCTTCTAGCTCTTGCCTGAACAAACCCAAAAGTAACTTCCTCAACCACGGTGCCTCACATGCTGCCAAACTGGTTGCCATGTACTCTGCCTCGGAAGAGCTCAATGCCATTGATTTCTGCTTCCTGTTGAACAGTGAAATAATGCCCGATCCAATGCTGAAGCAACAACTTGAAGTACTCTTCCTGTCCTCTGCACATCCTGCCCAATCAACATCTGTTAAACCTGCTAATGTCACTCCACCACTATGCTCATACAATAATTCGTACTCCACTGTTCCTCTGAGATAGCGAAGCACATGCTTCACAACAATCCAATGTACTCTTCGAGGGTCCACCATGAACTGACTCAAAGAGTTTACTGCAAAGCTGATATCTGGCCAAGTATTGACCAGATACATGAGTGATTCAATTAACTGACGATAGATAATGGGGTCTCTTCGAATCTGATGCATCAATCTTCCTCCAGTTTGTAACTAGAGGTGTGGACATGGGCCTACAGTCTATAATCCTGAACCTACACAAAATCTCTACTGCATACTTCCCATGTCCTAGGAAGAAGCGCCCATCCATCTGCCAAACCTCCAACCCTAGAATATAGTGCATCAACCCAAGGTCTTTCATTTCAAATTCTGCTGCAAGGTTGACCTTGCAATCTGCTATCAGCTACTCATCTCCAGTGAGAAATAGGTCATCTACATAAAGCACCAGTATAAGAGGCTTCTCTCCCGCAAGAAAGTACAAGTTTGAATCTTCCTCGCTCTGCTGGAAGCCCATCTCTCTCAAGTAGCTGTCAATCCTCGAGTACCAAGATCGAGGTGCCTGCTTGAGCCCATAAAAGGCTCTCCTTAGTTTGCACACATGCATCTCTTTGTTGCCAACCTCAAATCCCTCAGGCTGCTCAACATATACCTCCTCCTCAACTACTCCATTGAGGACGACAGTCTTCACGTCTGAACACTCCAGCCCTTCTCTGTTGCCAATGAAATGACTGCTCGGATTGAAGAATGCCTGGCCATAGGAGCAAAAGTCTCCTCGTAATCAACTCCCTCTCGCTGTGAAAACCCCTTGGTCACGAAGCGGGCTTTGTACTTGTCCATGCTTCCATCTGTTGCATGCTTAACTTTGTAGATCCACTTGGATCCAACCACCTTTTTTTCCTCTGGCCTCGAAACTACCTCCCATACATCATTTTTCATAATGGAGGCATATTCCTCCATCATGGCCTCCTGCCACACCTTATGCTGTGCAACACTCTCATAACTGGAAGGCTCAACATCAATGAGCTGAGTCATCAATGCCATATATCCAAGTCTCTTTGGTGTTTTGTTGCATCTGAAGTCCCTCTCTGGAAGCCCTGCCAACCTAGAATCACTGAATGTGGATTTGTGCCACTTAGGCCGTGGCCTAGTAATTTTCTCTTGGGGAATTGCATCATGCTTCTCCTCCTCATCATGAAATCGCTCCTGATGAACCTATCCAACAGTTTCCCTCTGAACATCTGTATCCTGTGTCTGCTCCTGTCATCCTGTCCTCTGACTCTGTGCCTCCTGCTCCTGGACTCCTGTGCTCTGTCCCTGCTGGTTCTCTACACTTGTTGGCAAATCCTTTGATCTCCTCAATGTATGTTCCTCCTCGAACTGCACATCTCTACACACAATAACCTTCCTGCGTGCAGGTACATAGATCCTGTAGGCTTTGGAAGCCTCACTGTAACCAACAAGTAACCCCTTCACCGTTGTAGGGTCCAACTTTGTCCTCTTCTTTGAAGGGACATGACAGTAACATGCACTGCCCCAGATGCGAATATGACTCACATCTGGCCTAGTACTTGAAAATGTCTCCTCAAGTGTACGCTTCCCCAAAACTGTGTGGGGACTCCTATTTTGCAAATATACTGCAACACTGCTTGCTTCTGCCCATAAGAACAATGACAGTCCTTGATCATGAATCATAGCTCGTGCTGCTCCAATCACAGTCCCGTTTTTTCTCTCGGCCACTCCATTCTATTGAGGATTGTAAGGAACCGCGAGTTCCTTCTTAATCCCTGTTGTTGTGCAATAATCCTCAAACTCCTTGGAGGTGTACTCTCCCCCATTTTCTAGATCTTAAGACCCGAATCTTCCTCCCAGTTTGGTTTTCCACCAGGGCTCTAAACTCCTGAAACCTCCCAAAGACCTCATCCTTGGTATTTAGAAAGTAAATCCAGGTCTTCCTGGAGTAGTCATCAATAAACAAGACAAAGTATCTCGAGCCACTCACTGACTCCACACTCATCGGCCCACATACGTCAGGGTGTATCAGATCAAGTGCTCCCTTGGACCTGTGCTCGCTAGATGGAAAGCGTTTCCGGGCATACTTGCCCAATGCACAACCCTTGCAATGGTCATGCCTCTCAGCTGTAATCTTGGGCAATCCAGTGACTGCCTCCCTCAAATGCGCCAAAACACCAAAATGAATGTGTGCCATCCTCCTGTGCCACAACTCACCTATATTTGTTTTGAAACTTGCTAATGCTGTCCCTTGCTGAACCTGTAACTTGTAGACCTTCTCCTCTCGAACCCCAATCATCCTGTCCATATTCTCACCTGACCCACCCGGTTTGATGAACACCTTTCCTTTATGGAAAGTGACCTCATATCCCTTATCCTGAAGAGTAGAAACTGAGATGAGGTTCTTGGTCAACCTTGGAAAATATAACACGTCACTGAAACATAGTGGTTTCCTAGACTCCCTCAGAAATGAGACTGTGCCAACTCCTTGCGCCTTGTAGCGTCTGTCATCCCCTAACTCAATGACTAGATTTACGCTTCCCTCCTGTAGCCTAGTAAACCACTCTTTGCGCCATGTCATATGACAAGATGCACCATTGTCTACAAACCACATGTCTGAAACAACTGTACTAGACATACATGCTATGAAGCAAAAATCCTCCTCAAATGACTTGGAAAACTCATCCACCGTTGCTGAAGCTGCCATCTGTGGCTTCTTCTTCTTTCTCTCAGGACACTGTGATGCAAAGTGACCCATCTTGTGACATTGGAAGCACTTGACCTTTGAGAAGTCAATGTTTTTCTTTCCACTTTTCCTCTTCTTCTTGCCCTTTTATTTGTCTGCAAGGGCCAAGCCTTCTTCCTCCTCTACATGAGTTGAAGATGATGGTCCTGCTTTACCCATTCTAATTTCTTCCTGCACAAAATCATCCCACAACTGTTGCCAATCAGGGAGCTTCTCTCGAGCTACCACACCACAGACAAAACCGTCCCATGACTTAGTAAATCCATCTAGTGCAATACGCACTAGCTTGGGATCTTCAGTCTTTTCTCCCACTGCTGCAAGTTCATCTCTAATTTGTGTTATCCTAGTAAGATAAGGTATTACACCCTCACCTTTGGCCATCTTGGTTCCACGTAATTGCTTGCGCAGAGCCATCACTCTGTTCTCATTTTTGTTTTGGTAGAGGTCACTTAGGGCTTTCCACATGTCTTTTGCCTCAGCTTTTCCTGAGAGATGTGGGACCACATGGTCCTTTATCCCATCAAGAATTAGGCTCTTGGCCTTAGCCTCACCCTTCTTCCAGATGACCAATTCAGCTGCACCTGTGGGAGCTGCTTCCTTGTCACTAACATGTTCCGACACATCATTGACTTCCAATATCATTGTCATCCTTTCTTTCTAGGTGGGGTAATTCTGAGCCCCTTGTAACCTGTCTTCCACCCTCAAACTCATGGCCATTTTTTGAAAGTGTTATGTTCAAACCCTCACGGTTCAAACCCTACCTCTGCTTTTCTTTTTATGCTGAAACCCTAGCGCGAAAACCCTAGGTGCAAGGGAAGATGACGACTACCTTAGATCTGTGCCTGAAACTTCAGATTTCTGTTGGATCTTGAAAACCCACTTGTGATACTACCTCTTTAACAGTCCTACTCTGATACCATGTGAAATTTCTAAACCCAGTACACTTTAAACTAATCAAATTACTTTTTAACTGATTATTCAGAGGTTTTCTTCACAGTAAATTAAATACACAGCAGAAATAAATTACCAGGAACTGAAAGTAAATTAGACAACAATCACGTCACAAGTACACACTTATTTTTGGACAATCGTCCCCGGAAAAAACCAAGGTGGGAAAACTGGTGCAATAGATTTGAGATTTTATTATTAATCAACAAGGAAATATAGAGTTCTCTTACAGTACAAATCGGCCTAGCCAAATACCAAGCAAAATGCTCAACGAAACTCCTCCCCAACAATTGTACGACCCCTCTCTGCAAATCCTTGAACCAAAACGTGCCTGATGAGACCCCTGCGTAAGCCTCTGCGCAATATTGTACGACTGTCTGTGTGGGTGTTGCGTCACTTGGTACTGCGACCCTCAGATCCGAGATAAAGTCCTCTACAAATGCTGAAGATGTGTGTGCCAATCTGCTTGATTAGTCCTCCTCTGTCTCCCTGCAAACCCTCACACTCAAATCTGCAATCAATCTCTCTGTAGATCAATCTCTCCTTCTCCTTGTGCACCCTCTTAGCCCAACCAATCTCTTTATTCTTCATTGAGCAATTGAAACCCTAATCTCCAAAAGGATTGAGGGCTCAGATCAACCCTTACCCTCATGATGAGATCAATAGTCAAGATTAAAAGACCACAACTTAAATTATTTTTCACTTTAACTTTAGAAAAAGTACTCAATAAAGTCAACTGAAGATTATAACACATCAACAGTTCTTTTTCTAAGTTAGACTTAGGAAGAAATTTAATTAATCGACTTAGCCTAAGTTTCATTGTCCTCCATCATGCCAGGACCTTGTAATGATGATGGACGACCTTCCTTGCTATAATCTCAACAATCAAACCCTTGGCTTAGCATGGTAATAAATGAAACAAATAGGACTCCCAAGGCCAACCAGTCAGTCCAAGAATAACACGACACAATCTTTAGCCGTTTTCCATTTACCTGTGGAACCGATTGGGAGCATTAATAATTCTTGCTGAATGCAATAATAATCCGTAAAAAATGGCATCTACTTTTAGTTTTTGTATCTTGGTTTTGATTTTGAAATTTGTCATGGTTAAGTCATCTGTGAAATTTGTGGGTATGCTTTCAAAAAATCCTTGGATCAACTGTAGTAATATTTTGTATTCTTGTAAAATTCTTATGCATAAACAAACCTAAATTGTCAGGAGGAACATCAATTTATTTTACTACACTTGTCTTGGAGATCTTGTTGTTGCCATCGTGGGGATTAATTGTGGCCACCCTAATGTCTCTTATTCTAAATCTACATCTAAGATTTGGGGTAAACTAGCTAGGCAAATTTATATTTCAGGTTGCATAGAGAGACTTGTTAGATAGGATCAAAACTTTTAACTTTAACAATAGAGTCTCTCTTTCAAAACACTTGAAACAAATCCATTCAATAAATGATTCGAGTTAATTTTCTGATCTACATACATTACATGCTCCATCCATGGAGATACTAGGTACATAATCAAACATTTCAAGGACGATACATCATAATAAACATTACATCATAGACTTGCTAAAACAATGTGTGACTCATATTAACATATGGTCATGAGTTTGTTTTATTCAACTCATTTCACACAATTTACCTTGTTTGTCTGCAATCATACTATTGCGTCTGCACTTCTGCTGCTTCCACACAACTGCCATTGTCACCAACTTCCCTTGGACTAATCTCTCTGCTATTCCAAAACAACATCTCTTCCTGCTTATCATTCCAACAACTTCCCCTTACAAAACAGACTAAGGAATGATTTTACATCACAAAAATTGTCAAGCAGGACTTCAACTCATTAGCAAGAGATAATAACATCTTCTCCCTTTGTAGTTGTTCACATGTTTGGAGTCCTCATCTGTGTCTTTGACCTTTGAACCTTCATTGTCACTATCAATTCATTGTTGTCTTGGATTTTTCACATCCATCGACCTGTGATTTGTTAGAGTAGCCAATCCTAACAAAACCACTACACTTCGTATTGAGTTGGCTAGGCTCAATAAAAAAATGTTTATGATTCCAAAACATTTACTCGCACTTCTATGGAGTTTCCAAACAGGCAATTGTTAGAGTAGTCAATTCTAACAAAGCATCCACATACTGAGTTGACTAGTCTCAACATGTTTCTCAACGCAAACTCCAAATAATTTAAAAGACATTTAATTTAACCTTGGTCAAAGACTTTTCACTATTACATTTATAGGTTCTCTATTAGCATCTAAGTTTCCCTGCCATCTCCAAACATTCTGTCAACTTTGTTTAACATAAAAACAATTCAAACTGCCAAACTGCAATGAAAATTGTGTAACGTGATTGTGGGCAAACTGCCCTTCACTTCCTTGGCTCCTTGACAATCACCACGATGGTCCCAATGACCTTTGCCATCGCTCCTCTTCTCTAGACCATGACCCGCTCATGGTTCATAGATATGTCCAAGGCATCATAATCTGGTGTCAGCCTCTTGTACAATTGGAAGGGTTTATTGTCATTTTCACTATCCTTCTCATTATTGGGTTCTTTGTCAGCTTGTCTTTCCATCATGTAATCATCGATAAATCCATCTTTTTCACTCTCAGAAGATTTCTGAAGAAGGTTAGAGAATGGATGCTTATTCTTTGCCAAGTATATTCCATTGCTTGAACTTTCATCTCTCATAACCTTGAAGACCCTTCTACTAATCTTGAAAGAGTGACGTGGCTTGCATCCCATAAGTTGTAAGGTATACTGCAAGACAGAACACGTATACCGAAATGACAAATTTGCATGTCCATCTCCCTTGCTCGTTGCACTATCTTGGTCACTTACAATAATATAATGAAGTTTTGGCGCCTTCGCCATTCTGTTGACCAAGGAATCAGTACTGATCTATTAGGTTTTTCATTGCCAAAATAATTTCTGCTCGAGCAATGAGCTGTTCTTCTTGGATTTCTTGTGGTTGGCGAAATGTAATTCATGTTGCTATGACTGGCTCGCCACCTATAAGCAAATTCTCGACCCTTTCTTCTTCAATTGACTGCCCAAAGCGACAGCCTCCTCTCCAATCACGACTCTTACTCTATGGCTCCGCTGGAGTGCTTCTAGGATTTGTTGGGACTCACACTGTTCTTCTTTCAACAACAGATCGACTTCTCTAAGATCACTTAAACAGTACAATGAATCGAGTGGCACAAACAACGATTCCTCCTTTGGCACGCAGATCAATTGACCCCTCCAACAAGTCTGCTGCCTCTACAAGTTGAACGATGCTCCCTACGATGGCAGGGCAACAATTCTCCTCCAGGGCAGCGACAAATGTATCAATCAGAAGTTTTCACACAGGTCTTTCTCTCCTCTATCAAGGACCCTATCCACAAAACCTCCTTTAATTTCCATGCTAATCACTAGGCGACAATCTCCACGGGTATCAACAGTGAACAATGTAGGCAATTCTCCAGCCTCTTCACAGCTACCATCGTCTTCTGCTGCGATTTCCCGGGAATCCAAGTTCCCTACGTATACCCGCGGCACGATGGCTCATCTCCATCACAATTCATGGACAAACACACACAGTATCAATCCATTCTCTACAAACAACTATCTACTCTCCTATGTCTAAGTTAATCTACTCCTACAACAAATTAACATTTACATGCTTTCATTTCCCTTCCATTTCCTTGGCCCCTACCGTGAGCGATTCAGGCCCAGTCCTGCTCTGAAAATGGGAGAGGGAGAGTACACAACAATTACACACCAAAATTGTGTCTGAGCACTCTCTATTAAACAACAAAATACAGTACATATAAATACAAGAAAATTGTCTCAAGATTACTCCTACAACAAATTAACATTTACATGCTTTCATTTCCCTTCCATTTCCTTGGCCCCTACCGTGAGCGATTCAGGCCCAGTCCTGCTCTGAAAATGGGAAAGGGAGAGTAGACAACAATTACACACCAAAATTGTGTCTGAGCACTCTCTATTAAACAACAAAATACAGTACATATAAATACAAGAAAATTGTCTCAAGATAGACAACTACTTTGATCCACCGGTTGAGGAAATAACTCAACCTCACACCAAACTAAGAAGCTAACTAGTTGGAGAGAATCTCTCGAACCAACTAAACCTCAACAACCTCCTAAAAGCTAGGAACAGACTCCTTGTAGAGACTAGAACTCTACCTAATAATGACCAATAAATTCAATAATTAAATATGATCACAACTAAGACAAGTAGGAATTTATATTCTATGCCAACCTTATCAAAAGATTACAATGTATGAATTAGGGATTTAATTAAAAATAATGTATGACTTAGGGAATTAATTATAAATAGTCAATACTCTTTGGTGGTTCCATAGAAAAAAATATTGATCGTATTGAGTAATATAATTAATTTTGCTCTTTTTTCTCCATAACTCTGCAACTTTCTATTTCAGATAAAATCTGTGTTACAAATTACATTTTTTGTATTAAAGCCCGGTTCCAGCACATCTCAGAGAATCCCTGTGGCCTTGGGTATAGAGGTGTGATGAGAACATCAGCGTGAGATGTATCAGGCATGGCATTGTCACGGGAGTCTTAATATCAAACAATAAATATTTTAAATTTTTCTAAAAAAAAAAAATATTAACAATTACAGGCAGGTTGTGAATCGTGTGGTTCACTGTGAGGGGTAGGTTTTGACCACAGACATATAAACTGCAGCGTTAAGCACGGATAGCAATTCAGACAGAAGGAGTTGGATACAAAAGTGTATCCACCAGGCTTCAAGTTACTTAGGCAATCTAATTTTTCATTGAGTTGAAACTTAAGAAAACTTTAAATATTAATAAAATTTGTAGGAATTTAAGAAGTCGAATTGGTTGGAACCCAAAGGCAAGTTGTTAATAGAGAGGTTACAGGTTACAATTAAGTTAAAAATTATTGAAATTAACAGCAGTAAGAATGATAGGGAAGAAGGGAAATCCTGCAAAATTTTCCTTACATAAGTAGAAACTCAGGAAAAGTTTAAATATTAATAATAGAGGTGAAAGCATGATGTTTTAAATTGCCGGGCACAGGACATCACAATAGTAATATGCTGGACGGGAAGCAGCACGTTGCAGGGGAAACACAGGTACAGTCTGGAGCAGGAGCATTTTCAGTGTATAAGTGGTCGCTGGAGTTGGACTGTTATGAGCCTAATTTGAAACTCTGATTTTCCAAAATAGAAAAAGGCTCATAACAAAAGGTTGGAGCTTGAAAAGTAATATAAAATCCGAACCTAATGGAACATTAACAACATTAGTATATAACAGCTGTATCAATAAAAATCTAAAGTTACTAATAATATGCTTCCAAAGGGAAAAGATGCCACTTAGACACACGAGGTGTGGAGGAGTATGTTAACTCTATATGAGGTTTGGAACAAAGGTAGGGTTCTCTACCTCAGGAATCTGCTTTACTTCACAAACGTGGAAGAAGGGGGATTCAAGTTTAAAATAACTTCTGAAATTGAAGAATATTAGAGACCAATTACTTGGCGTATAAAGGGAAGCAGATAAGGAGGACATGGTAGTGATTACTTTTAAAGAGTCTGTTTTGACCTTTTCATCACTTTGTTGAGAAATTATGAATTATTTTGAATCCATTTAGATTACTTTTGAGTCTTGACAAATTGTCAAGTTAGTGATTGCAAAAGGAGCATTAGTAGAAACGGTTTGGAAGTAGTAGTAAAACTTCTGAGTGCTTTAGCTGTCAATTACAAGTGCAACAAATGCAAAGACACACAAAAATGGGTTGCAGGGAAAAGCAGTTTAAGCAATGCAACTACCACATGTAATTTTGTTTCTAAAAACATAAGGTGTTAATACTATGGTAACAAATCAGTCAAGGAAAATGTAAACTAATGTGACAAAACATGAAGAATAAAGTGACTATGAATTTGTTGCTTCTTAGGTGGGATGTAAATCTTCAAATGACTGGTTCTTTGATTTTAGAGCTACTAAGAATATGGAAAACATGAGGAATTGGTTTATTACCTTTGTTGAAAACAAATCCAAAATATCCAAAATAGAGACTGTGATCTTAGGTTATAGCTATCTTCAATTTAGATTGTCATATAGTAGGAAGTTCACCTTTAGGAATGTGATTTACATATAAAGATGAACAAAAAAGTTTTTTAAATCAGTGAAATAACAAAGAAGAGCTCACATTTGGAAGTCCTATTTAGAGTCGATGGATATTTTGTAAGACTGGTAAGGTGATTGCATTAAGGGTAAAAGAGAATGTTTGTACATATTTGTGGAGGTTGTACAAATTACATCAACTAGGTTGGATTTTTGTTTACTATTAGCTATATTTATAGGTTTATGACAACTCCAACAGCTAAATATTGGAATGCGGCCAAAAGGCATCTTGTACAACAAAGTACATGATTTCTAGTTTACAGGTGTTATGACTCTAACGGGGGTATGTTATAGATGTGAGACTAAAGGGTACTCCTTAAAGGTGTTAATTTGAGAGTTCCCTACTTTGATGCCACTTGTTATGTACCTAAGACCCAATACAATATGATAAAATTGAACAAAACAAATATAGACATGGAGCACAACTCCCAATAATATTAAGAGTTACACAATAATTCTAAGATATTAGGAGAGAAATGTGTCTATTAATAGCTATAATCACCTCATATGTATTTGTTAATCATGTTGGTCAAGTGTTAGGGTGACCTACTATTTACTTATACATGTGAACCCTTACATTGGCTAAAATGCCATAACATACCCCCATTAGCTTCATAACAATAGGTTTTACCGATTCCAATTGGGTAGGTTCAGTCAAACACCAAAAATCTTCGATAGGATATTTTCAACCTTGTTATAGGGGAAGATCCTTGAAGTTAGCAAATTGTGACACTCTCCTCCTTTGAAGCTGAGTGAGGTAATGTGGTTACAAAGAGTACTTGTTGAATTGCAAATCAAACAATCCAATAGAAGTATATATATATTTTTTGGTTTTGGGATGTGGCTTTTCCCATATTTAGTTCTCCAGTGTTTCAAGCGAGACTTCTTCGCCCATAATTAGGGATTTGAATGATACATAATGCATATGGACATAAAATAAATTATATATTTACTCAATAAGTTAGCTATGAAATGTTTTGGGATGAAATATGATCTTTTTTAGAATGTGTTACCAAAATCGCATCTCCTTTTTTGTCAATTGTATTCTCCAAGAGTTGAAAGAGTGGGATGCTTATGTTCTTACCCTAGTTAAAGTTTCTTCACTTAAGTGGACATGTCTCTTAAGGTCATAACAATCTTGGTTGTTAGGTCTTGAGGGTTGGTTTTGTTTTAAATGGGTAAAGTCCCTAACTCTAATGCTGTGGTGGCCTATGCAATCACATTTTTTGGGACATATCATTGACTATCGAAACATTTGCACATTTCAAGCATAGAGTAAATGTGTATTGTTGATATATTTTAATTGGATGGATCATGAATTTGCACACCTAAGAGGAGCTATTTTCAATCAATGCAACTTTCAGTGCCACATCAATGTCATGTTTCAATACATCCACCTGCTTGTGTCATGTGTTGGTCCTATTTGTGTTACCTCCTATCCTCCTATATATCTTCTGGCATTAAATTCACCGCATTGTCGATTTACGTATAATTGGATATTGTGTGGATTTATGGGGTTTCAAGCATTCATCTCTAATATATGTAGTGTCCAACATTTTGTGCATTGTATTTTGACAAATGTCTGCCCTAAAATTATGTGTTGTTAAGGTCTTACCATTTGAATTTGTTATAAGGCATGCACCTTTCAATGCTAAATTCACCATGGCCTTAACAACTGTTGTGAGAAATCACAGGTATATAGAGATAACTAAACTAACCTCCTATCTATGAATCCAACAACATATCCAATATAATAAGAACATAAAGAGAAAAGGAAAAATAATACACCAGATATACGTGGTTCACCCAATTGGGCTACGTCCACAGGAAGATTGTCTTCTATTATCTCCAGAAATCTCCTTCAATCTTACAAGAGAGAAACTCCACAATAACCCCATACAAATATAAAAGAATGCTTGAGAGCACAAGATGATGATCACATGTTATGCCTTAAGAGGCACTCTTGGTGTTATTATATACCAAGAGATATGGAGGAATTACTCTCACATATTGCATGTGGGATAATATAATTCTTCTTTTTATTATCTCTTTATATAATATTCCTACCAAGAGTAAACTATTCCATACTAAATATGAGATATTCGTTTTATACTCTTTTACATAAGATTGTGGAAAACTTCCGACATAATACAAAAACATTATTACCTTCCAAGGAATATAATATATTCCAACACTCCCCTTTAATAATGGCTGAGAGAAAAGCCCACACTAATGGAGGAAGGAGTCATTACTACTGCCCCCCTTGATGACAACTTTCCTCATCCCCAACAAAGAGCGAAGATGTACAAACTTTGCCTCTGTCATGGATTTGGTGAAGATATCGACTGCTTGCTGCTCAATAGGACAATATGCCAGAGAGATAATACCATCTGCAACTAGATCTCGAATATAATGTGCACCAAGATCAAGATGTTTTGTCTTGGGGTGATATATCAGATTATAACCAAGTTGCATTGCACCTTGATTGTCACATCTCAACTCTATGGCGGATTTCTGAATCAGTCCAAGCTCTGTAAGAACATGGTGTAACCATACTACTTCTTTGGCTGCTTCTTTGGCTGCTCTGTACTCTGCTTCATAAGAAGATAATGCAAGAGTCTTCACCTTCTTACTGGACTAAGAAATTGGACCTGAACCAAGTTGAAATAGATAACCTGCAGTAGACCGTTTGTCTGAACTGTCACTTACCCAATCAGAATATGTATAACCACGAAGTGAAACTGTAGCACTGCTCAAATAAAATACACCATAATTCACTATCCCTTTTAAGTATTGCAAAATTCTCTTCGCTGTTTGCCAATGACTTTCATGAGGTTGCTACATGAACCTAGAAACCAGATTGACGACAAAAAAAATATCGGGCCTGTTGTATGTCAAATATATCAAACTGCCCACAAGTTGATGGTACAATGTAGCATCAACAAGAGGAGTAGTACATTCCATAGTTAACTTAACACCGGATTGAAATGGTGTGGGAGAAGGCTTACAATCACTCATATGGAAACGAGTCAATAAATCTGTTGCATACTTCGGTTAAGAGAGAAAAATACCATTGGCTATATGCCATATTTGAAGACCCAAGAAATAGTGCAATATGCCGAGATCTGTCATCTCACACTGCTTTTGAAGATCACTTTTCATATTTTGAATTAATACAAGTTGGCTTCCAGTGATAATAAAATCATCCACATATAAGACAATAATGAGGACATGATCACCAAAGTCCTTGACATACATAGTTGGATCATATATACACCGCTTGAAACCATTCTTCAAGAAATATGCATCAATTTTATCATACCAAGCCCTCGGTGCCTGCTTGAGACCATACAAAGACTTGTGTAATTTGCATACTAAGTTAGAATTTTTAGCAGTAACAAAGCCAGGGGGTTGTTGCATATAAATGTCTTTAGTAAGATCACCATTCGAAAAAACACTTTTAACATCCATTCTTTTCCTAAGTTAGACTTAGGAAAACATTTAATTAATTGACTTAGCCTAAGTTTCATTGTCGTCCATCATGCTAGGACGCTGTAATGATGATGGAAGACCTTCCTTGCTATAATCTCAACACCCCCTCTTTGCGAGGAAGGGATTCTTTCTCAACCCCATCTGATCTCAGAACTTCTCAAACTTCTGTCTGCTCAGTGCCTTGGTAAAGATGTCTCCCATTTGCTCATTAGTCTGTATGTAATCAAGCCTCACGGCTCCTCTCTGTACGCAATCCCGGATGAAGTGATCCATGATATCGATGTGCTTGCTACGATCATGAAACACAAGATTCTCAGAGATCTTGATGCAACTCTGGTTGTCACAGTGAATCACAGTAGCTTCTAGCTCCTGCCTGAACAAACCCAAAAGTAACTTCCTCAACCATAGTGCTTCACATGCTGCCAAACTGGCTGCCATGTACTCTGCCTCGGCAAAGCTCATTGCCACTGATTTCTGCTTCCTGCTGAACCATGAAATAATGCTCGATCCAATGTTGAAGCAACAACCTGAAGTACTCTTCCTGTCCTCTGCACATCCTGTCCAATCAATATCTATAAAACCTGCTAATGTCACTCCACCACTGTGCTCATACAATAACCCATACTCCACTGTCTCTCTGAGATAGCAAAGCACATGCTTCGCAGCAATCCAATGTACTCTTCAAGGGTCCACCATGAACTGACTCAAAGAGTTTACTGCAAAGCTGATATCCAATCGAGTATTGACCAGATACACGAGCGATCCAATCAACCAACGATAGATAGTGGGGTCTACTGTCTTTGAATCTGATGCATCAATCTTCCTCCAGTTTGTAACTAGAGGTGTGGACATGGGCCTACAGTCCATCATCCTGAACCTGTGCAAAATCTCTACTGCATACTTCCCATCAAGGTTACCGGAAGCTTCCCCCCTGTTTCGAAGCCCCGAAGCTCGATCCGGGCGGGTGCGTCCTGGAAGCTCCCTTTGAAGTGCGACTCAATTTTCGGAAGCGTGCTTCGGCCCCAAAAAAACCCGATTCCTGCCAATTCGAAAGCGCCTCCCTCTGAAGCGCGCTTCACGAACGCTTCAAGGGAAAATGCGCACACTTCCGTGGGGACCCGCATCTTCAAGCAAAAGTTCATTTTTTTTTTAATTTTTGGAGTTAGGGTGGGGTTAGGGTGGGGCCTAGCTTAGGCTTAGGGTTGAGGGAAAAGAATGAGGAGAATAAAGGAGCTCTTTCCCCTCTATTCTCTTCATTCTTTCATCTTGAGCTTGGAGGAGAGAGCAAAGGAGAGGTTGAGAGTGCAGATTTGTGAGAACTTGGAGGAGAAAGCAAAGGAGAGCTTGGAAGAGTGAGCAAAGAGGAGCTTGGAGGAGAGAACAAAGGCAACCATCTTCCAAAGNTTTCAAGTTTCAAGAGCTAAAGAGGTAAGCCCAAACCCCAACTCCCTCATTTCCTTGGGTTAACTTTGTTAATGTTTTTTTCCTCCTCTCCTACTCTTTCCCATTCCTTCTTCTCTCTCATTTTATTGCAGGTTGTTCATCTAAAAATTGAAGAAAATGGTTTTCTTTTGGTTTATCATTCCTATTTTGGTTCTCATGGTTGTGGCGGGGAGAAGGCATCGAAGGGAAGAAGATGATAGTGGTGATTCTCAAGGTGACCCACAATATGAAGTTGATGAAGGGTTTGAAGAGGAAGAGGGAAATGAAGAGGGAAATGTAGGATGCAAAGATTTATTGAGACCCTTGTGACAATTTGTAACAAAAGTTGAGGAGGGGAGAGGTGGTGGAAGCATTAAATTTGTATGTCCTCATGA
>ML822982.1:32557-52478 GCA_009831015.1 Picea engelmannii
TATATATTATATTCTTTTTTTTCATAACACCCTTTTGTAGGAATGCCCAGTTATGTTATGGTCGTCATCATCTAGAGACTTTGTTCACAACCTCTTGTGTACAAAGCCAGAGGGTTTTATATTTGATCAAAATGCATGCTTAGATGGGACATAACTCGGGTGCGATGGAATGACATTACTAAGCAAGTGCATCCATGTAAGCAATGAGTATTAATTGAGGAGGAAGGAGGTTTCCTTATAAAGACTTAAATATGTGACATATGATACTGATGGAGGATAGAAAAGAAAAAAAGATACAATTGGTTAACTCCCAAGTATGAGTTTATGACTTCATGAAGGACTTCATTGAAAATAAATGACATTATGTTCATCATTTCCATGTGTCTCGATGGAACAACAAGCATTTTAGAATATGTAGAGATACATTTCTTGTTGGTATTGTGTTATTAGTGGTTGATTTTGATGAGAACTACACCCTTCAACCGTAAAATGAGATTCAAAACCAATATTATCACTAAGAGAAGGTCACCATAATGGTACATATCACATATAGGCATGGACTGGATAGTAATGAACAAAACAAAGTTGTATTGAAAGAGTATCACTTCTACATAAGTGATGATCAGTGCTATGACTTAGCATACATACAACATTGTTTTTGGTTGATCTATAATAACCTTAAGGAGAAGAACATACTAATGGATCAACATTGGATTTGGTCATATGGTTGCACATGCCAGTTCAAAAATGCTCATGTATTTCAATGGTTGTGTATGTTGCACAAAAACCTAAAGGTACCACACATTTGGAACTATTTTGAGTTTGGGCATGGGAAAGGAGAGCATAATGGAGTAGGTGCATGCATAAAAAATAACATTATCCAGGAAAGAAATGAATTTCACTACCACTTCCCTCATTCGAGATCAAAATCCATTGTTGAATGGTGTTATTCAGTAATGGGAGAGGGAACAGGAACCTATGAAGAACAATCACACAAGAAAGGACATGTACATAGATATTTTTGAGAGGTGGTCAATGTAGATCGATCATAGTGGTATGAATGAAAAACAATCCAGGGAACTCATGGATTCCATTCAGTTAGAACATTAGACAATGCAATAGTTTAAATATGGACGAGAAAACTATCTTTCTTCTGTGGTCCATGTAGTAGTGATGAATGGGATGATTGTGAATCGACAGATTAGGTTGATAAATGGGATCGTGTATCACTCCCCATTGGTCAAGGTATAACTATGGAATTATCCCAATTGGAGGAGGACTAATCAAGTATTTTATCATATTATGATCATGTCTCAAATCTCGTACTATGAGGTTGGTTGAATCCTTCTATTAAATTTTGAATAACTAGAATGAATGTGTTATGCTTTAGGCATTTAGTGGACTTGCATTTTGGCACTCTATTTTTTGTAGGGAACACATATGTAGTGGTTTCCCCAAGAGATAATGAATGGAGCATTGCTTATTGCATGGAACAATGTTTAGAGGGAAAACATACCCCCATGATATTAGTAATAGACTTCGAAGGCATTGAATTACGACAAGGTCGTTGGTTATTAAAGTTGGTTATGTATTTCAAGATTATAAACAAGGTCAAGTTGTATACCAATTTACAAAATTGGTTATTGGTACAAACCTCCAACTACAAACAATGTCAAGTAAGAAATAATCATAGGTATGATAGTTCTTTCCTTAATCTAAGCACTATAAGTTAAGGGAAACCTTCAGTATTAGAAGTGATATCGATAGTCTACTTTAATGACCATCTAGGTATGTAAAACTAATAATTTTGGCTTCATTTTGACTATTGTTAAAATATTTGTAATTCTATTAAAATATACCCTACCTTAAAATATACCCATGCTATGCCTTTATTTTCCTTTCCTTGCCTTGGCTTTCCTTTCCTTCACTTTCCATGTCACGCCTTGCCTTCAATTTCCATGCCATGCCTTCCCTTCACTTTCCATGCATTTCCTTGTTTGGCCTTCACTTTCCATGTCTTTCCTTACCTTTTAATGCCTTGCCTTGCCTTTCCTTCCGTTCACTTTCCATGCCTTACCTTCACATGTATTTCCTTTTCCAAGTCATTCCATTCCATTCCATAACATACCATACCTTGCCTTCAATTTCCTTGTCGTTCACTTTCATTAACTTTCCTTGTCATTCCATAGCATGCCATGCCATGCCATTCCATAGCATGTATTTCCTTCACTTGCATATCCTTCACTTGTCTTTCCTTTTCCATGCCATGCAATGGCATTCCATATAATTCCATGCCTCACGTTCACTTTCCATGTCATTCATGCCTTGCCTTCAATTTCCTTTCATTTTATTCACTTGTCTTTCCTTTCCCATGCTATGCCATACCATTCCATAGAATTCCATGCCTTTCCTTCACTTTCCTTGTCATTCATTCCTTTCCTTCACTTTCCTTGCCTTCACTTTCCTTTTCTTCACTTTCCTTGCCTTTCCTTCACTTTCCTTTCCTTCACTTGTCGTTCCTTTTCCATTCCATTCCATGTCGTTCATTCACTTTCCTTGCCATTCATACCTTTTGATGTAGGAGCATCGTTGGAAAGCATGCAGAGGCAGGACCACTCAACACGTGGGAGTTCTTCCAGAACTTCAACGTTAGCAGCTGCAACCAATTTTGAAATCCACCTTAACTCAGCACCAAAATTTAACATTGGAGGCATGCTTGAACTAGTGTCGAATTTTACCCTTTGAGGCACGTTTTGAAAATCTCAAGCAGACCAGGAGTTTCCACTATGGCTCTGAAGTGCGATTGGACTAAGATAGCATAGGATGAATTTTAGAGTAGACAAGTAGCCAGGGGAAACCCTAGAAATCTTTTTGAGTTAAGTAGAAGTTTGTATGCCCAGATGGGGTTAGAAGAAATACAGAGAGATATTAGCTGCAAGAGAACTGTGAGTTAGCAGGAGATCTCAGTTTTTGAGTTACTTTAACTTGAATGTATTTTGTAGCCATTTCGACACTTGTGAATATAACAAAAGGAAAATTGATCCAAATGTATGGTGTGTGGATTGTGTGTGTTTTCCTGCCATTTCTGTTTTCATGAGCAAGTGAATGGAACTGTGCATGTTAGTGTTCCAGTTTCAATTGTTTCTCTTCATTTGAAGCTCTGCAAGGTGTGCATCGAGCTAGAGAGGAACACAAGGAAATCGAGAGGAATTTCTCTGTGAGAAATCCCATGGATCTGAGTTATCAAAATCCCTTAGATGCAAGGAGTGCACGGGAAATAGAAGTTTGAACTAGACAAAGCTCAGGAGGAATAACACTTTAGGAAGTGTTATTGAAGATCCTAGAACCCATTCCCTAGGAGGAGTGAAGGTTGAAACCTTCGGGGACTTAGAAAATTCTTCTAAGTCTGAAAGATTAAAAGGCTCAGGAGGAGGAGCATCGTTGACCATCATATCATGGTGAGAGTCAATGGTCGTCTGATATGAGGCAGGCACACAAAATTCAACATTGTGTATGCTCAGGAGGAAAGACCCATGAGGACCTGAACAGACGGTGCAGAGCTTTCGAGGAGAGTCATGAAATCCTGTGAGCCGTTGGATCGAGAGGAGTTGCGGGGAGGTTAACAAGGAGACCTTTCAACACTTAACCCTTAGGGGGAATAGTAGCCATCGATTCCCAATAGATCTAGGTCGTTGGTCCCTTTTTGTGATTTCGGCGACTGGGGATACAAAGGGTAGGAGCCGGAACTCTTGACCCAGGAAATCCTGAAAGGATCTAGACCGTCGAATCCTCGGAGACTTAGAGTTGTCGATCTGTGACGGGGAGTTTTTCAACATATCGAAAACTGGGAGGAGAAGCGAACAAACTTCATAGGGTGCGAAGTTGTGAAACACGAATCGCCGAAATAATCATAGTCGTCGGTCCAAGAGAGGCCTGAGTTGTAGATATCGCATCATCATGATTTCGATGTTCGTGACTTAGAGGGGATAGGCGCCTTGTAGCACAAAGTTCTGATATCACGAACTGCGATGGGATTTTCATGGTAGAGCTTGTGGTCATGGGTGTGTGGTCACGTGAGTTCAGGAAAATGGAGGAGCTAACCTCCGTTAGTCCTCATCAGAGTTTCGAGACTTGGAGGAGGCAAGGACTCATCGTATTGGAAAGCCCAGGGTCACAAAACGTGGCGCGCCTTTTGGGCCAAGTTCATGGTTGTGCCCGCGGCCATGAGGAGTGGAGAGAGTGAGCTTAGTTCTTGGTCATGCAGGCAAATATAGAGAAGGACCTATGGATTTGAAGAGGGAGGTTCTAGCTCAGAACCAGAAGAGCCATTTCGGCCCCGAACCAGAAGATCCTAACCGGGAGGTTGCACAACCCTTAGGAGGGATAGGGGGTCTCCATCAAGTGGTATCAGAGCTTAAGTTATTCATCTGTATACTTCAGGCGAAATAAAAAGAGGAGACAAATAACTCACAAGAGTACTGTGTGTGTGTGAAATATAGTCAACACAATTCCACCAAGAAGATGAGAGTCGCCTTTAGACAACTGTGCTATAGAGAGGGAGATGCGAGAGATTCGTGCCCAATTGGAAATAATGGAAGAAGTGCAGAGAAGAGCACCTAGCACTGGAGACGTCGGTGATGCAGAAAGTGAAGAGGTCGAGTTTGAAGAATCTATAAGAGAGGATGTTGTAGAAGGACGTTTGTTGAGAGCAGTTGCCAGATTGGGAGGTAGAGCAAAAATAGATGTTCCCATGTATGAGGGAAATCTAGATGTTGGAGAACTATTGGATTGGATAAGATCCATGGACAAACATTTCGACTATGAAGATGTCGATGAGGAGAAGAAGGTGAAGCAGGTAGTCACCAGGCTAAAATGGCATGAAACACTGTGGTGGGATGAACTGCAGGTTGAGAGGAGAAGTAAAGGAAAATAGAGGATAAAGAGTTGGGACATAATGGTAGCCAAATTGAAGGCTAAGTTCATACCCAAAGACTACCAGATCAATCTATTCAGGAAGATACAAAACTTGAGATAGAAAGGGATGACAATTAAGGAGTACACCGAGGAGTTCTACCGGCTGAACATCAGAACTGGACAACGGGAGAGAGATGAAAAGAAAGTCACCATATATATAAATGGATTGAGATATGAGATCCAGGATGAGCTCAGCATGATGTCAGTTAGAACCGTGGAGGATGCTTATTAGTTTGCGCTGAAGGCAGAGGAGAAGTTGGCCAGAAAACAAAACCAGTGAGGAAGAGGTAAAGGCTCGGTCCCAAGAAAAAGCAAGGGATTTAACCGTAACAGATCACATCAGTCTAGGGATAATGTTGATAAACCACACAATCACTCGGAACGAGGAGGAAGTTCCAGGGAAAGACAGGGTGGTGGAAGAAACTCTTTTAGAGGAAGAGGCAGAGGAGGAGTAAGGTACTATAACTGTAGAAAGATAGGACACATGTCTTGGGAATGTCCTGAGAAGAAGAAGGAAGGAGGAGAATCTCACATTTCAGAAGCACAGCGAAGAGATGTTGAAGTAGAAGGAGGAGAGGATGGAGCATCTCTGATGTTGAGAAAGGTTCTCTTAAAACCAGAGGCAGAAGTTGAAAGGCCAGTGCAGAGAAACAATCTCTTGAGGACAACTTGCAAGACTAAGGACAAAGTATGCAAGGTGATTGTTGACAGTGGGAGCACTGACAACCTAGTATCCACAGAGATGGTGGAGAAATTGGAGCTGAAGACAACTACACATCCAAAGCCATACAAGGTCTCATGGTTGCAAAAAGGACACCAGGTAACGATTACTAAACAATTCCTGGTTGAAATAAAGATAGGAGGTTATAAAGTTGAAATCCTGTGTGATGTAATCCCCATGGATGTATGCCATATTCTATTGGGAAGACCATGGAAGTTTGACATAAATGTCATTCATGATGGGAGGAAAAACACATATACATTAGAGAAGAATGGTAGGATGCATATGTTGTTTCCAATGGAGGAGAAGAGAGTAAAGAAGGAAGCTAGCGCAAACATACTTCTCATGAGTGGGAAGGAACTCCTGAAAGAAGTCAAGGAAGAACAGGAGATGCAGTTCATTGTGGTGACGAAGCCTAGAGTCATCCTTACGAGTAAATCAATGGATGATTTACCTAAAGAATTTCAGGAGCTGCTAGATAATTTTGGTGATATAGTGGTGGATGAGCTACCAAACTCATTGCCGCCCATCAAGAGTATCAGTCATCATATTGACTTGATACCAGGAGAAAGTATGCCGAACAAAGCAGTGTATAGATTAACACCTCGAGAGAATGAGGAGGTGAAGAACCAAGTCCAAGAATTGCTAGACAAAGGTTTGGTCAGAGAAAGTTTGATCCCATGCGCAGTACCAACTGTGTTGAGCCCAAAGAAAGACGGAGGATGGAGAATGTGCATAGACTCGAGAGCCATCAACAAGATCACCATTAGGTACATATTTCCTTTACCAAGAATGGATGATTTAATGGATTTCTTAAGTGGAGCAAATTTATTTTCTAAGATAGATCTGAAAAGTGGATATCACCATATAAGGATGAGAGAAGGTGATGAATGGAAGACAACCTTCAAGACAAACAAAGGTCTATATGAGTGGTTGGTTATGCCATTTTGCTTAACAAATGCCCCGAGTACTTTTCTGAGGTTGATGAATGAAATTCTGAAAGATTTCAATAGCAAGTTTGTGGTTGTATATTTGGATGATATACTGATCTTTAGCAAGACTAAAGAGGAGCATTTGAGGCACCTAACACTAGTAATGAGGAGGCTACAACATGAGAAGTTGTTGATTAATTTGAAGAAGTCCTCTTTTATGAAGACATAACTCATTTATTTGGGTTTCGTGATCTCTTCGAATGAGCTGAATATGGATCCAGAGAAGGTGAAAGCGATCAAAGAACAATTGCATAGTTCTAACTAGAAGTTCAAGCACAGAGCTGATCAACATCACAGGGACCTTCAATTTGAAGTGGGAGATCAGGTTTTAGCACATCTCAGGAAGGAAAGGTTCCCCAAGGGAACATATAACAAATTGAAGATGAAGAAGATAGGATCGTGTAAGATCTTGAGGAAGTTCGATGCAAATGCCTATGAAATCGAGCTACTAGATGGTGTGGGCATTTCACCCATATTCAATGTTTCAGACCTGTGTCCTTACAGGAAAGATGACACAGAAGGTTCAGAAGATTAAGGAAAGATTCAGTGGGAGAAACAAATGCCTGTAGCAGAAAAGCCATAGATGGAGAGAATTATTGATCAGAGGATTGGCAAGAAGACCAGGGGAAAAAGCTCTTTTGAATATCTAGTCAAATGGAAGGGACACCCAATTGAGGATGCCAGTTGGGAAAACGAAGTTGTTATCCAGAAGCAGGGAAAATTAGTAGAGGAGCTCATGGATAGGAGTCCATGAATTTTTTTCAAGGGGAGTATGATGCAGTAGCATCGTTGGCAAGCACGCAGAGGTAGGACCACTCAGCACATGGGAGTTCTTCCAGAACTTCAACATTAGTAGCTCAGCCGATTTTGAAATCCACCTTAACTTAGCACCATAATTTACCTCAGGCATGCTTGAACTAGTGCCAAATTTTACCCTTTGAGGCACATTTTGAAAATCGCAATCGGAGCAGGAGTTTCCACTACAGCTCTGAAGTGCGACTGGACTAAGATAGCATAGGATGAATTTTACAGTAGGCAAGTAGCCAAGGGAAGCCCTAGAAATATTTTTGAGTTAAGTAGAAGTTTGTATGCCCAAATGGGGTTAGCGGAAATATAGAGAGAAATTAGCTGCAAGAGAACTGTGAGTTAGTAGGACATCTCAGTTTTTGATTTACTGTAATTTGAATTTGTTTTGTAGCCATTTCGACACTTGTGAATATAATAGAAGGAAAACTGATCCAAATTTATGGTGTGTGGACGATGTGTGTTTTCCTATCGTTTCTATTTTCATGAGAAAGTGAATGGAACTATGCATGTTAGTGTTCCAGTTTCAATTTTTTCTCTTCATTTGAAGCTCTACAAGGTGTGCATCGAGCCAGAGAGGAACGCAAGGAAATCGGGAGGAATTTCTCTGTGAGAAATCCTGTGGATCTGAGTTATCAAAATCCCTTAGACGCAGGGAGTGCGCGGGAAATCGAAGTCTGAACCAGATGAAGCTCAGGAGGAATAACACTTCAGGAAGTGTTATCAAAGATCCCATAACCCATTCCCCAGGAGGAGCAAAGGTCGAAACCTTCGAGGACTTAGAAAATTATTCTAATTCTGAAAGATTAAAAAGCTCAGGAGGAGGAGCACTGTTGACCGTCAGATCGCGATGAGAGTCAATGGTCATCTGATGTGAGGAAAGCACACAAACTTCAAAATTGTGTATGCCCAAAAGGAAAGACCCACAAGGACCTGAACGGACGGTGGAGAGCTTTCGATGAAAGTCGCAAAATCCCATGAGTTGTTAGAACGAGCAGAGCTGCGGGGAGGTTAATAGGGAGACCTTTCAACACTCGACCCTTAGGGGGAATAGTAGTCGTCGATTCCCAATAGATCTGGGCCGTTGGTCCCTTTTTGAAATTTTGATGACCAAGGATACAAAGGGTAAGAGCCGAGACTCTTGACCCATGAAATCCCGAAAGGATCCAGACCGTCAGATCCTCGAAGGCTTAGAGTCGTCGATCTACGACGAGGAGTTTTTCGGAATATTGGCAACCGAGAGGAGAAGTGAAGAGACTTCATAGGTTGCAAATCCGTGAAACACAAAATGTCGAAATAATCATAGCCATTGGTCCAAGAGAGGCCTAAGCCGTAGATCTCGCATCATCGTGATTTCGGTGCTCGTGACTTGGAGGGGTCATGTTCCTTGTAGCACAAGGTTTCGATATCGTGAACCATGACACACTTTTTGTGGTAGAGCTTGTGGTCATGGGTGTGTGGTCATGTGAGTTGAGAAAAGGGAGGAGCTAACCTCCATTAGTCCTCATCAGTGTTTCGGGACTTGGAGGAGCCAAGGAATCGTTGTACTGGAAATCATGGGGTCGCGAAACACGACAATACTTTTGGGCCAATTCCATGGTCATGCTCGTGGTCACGAGGAGTGTAGAGCATGAGCCTAGCGCTTGGTCACGCAGGAAAAAACAGAGAAGGACTTGTGGATTTGAAGAGGGAGGTTCCAGCTCAGAACCAGAAGAGCTATTTCAGCCCTGAACCAGAAGATTCTGACCATGAGGTCGTGCAGCCCTTAGGAGGGATAGGGGGTCTGCATCACCTTTCCTTCACTTTCCTTTCCTTCACTTGTCTTTCCTTTTCCATGCCTTTCCTTCACTTTCCTTGCCATTCCTTCCTTGCCTTGAATTTCCTTTCCTTCACTTGCCTTTCCTTGCCTTCACTTATCTTTATTTTTCCATGCCATTCCATAGCATTCCATGCCTTGCCTTCACTTTCCTTGACATTCTTTCTTTGTCTTCACTTGTCTTTCCTTCACTTTCCTTTCCTTGCCTTCACTTGTCTTGATTTTTCCATTCCATTCCATTCCATAGCATGCCATTCCTTTCCTTCACTTTCCTTTCCATTCATGCCTTGCCTTCGCTTTCCTTTCCTTCACTTGTATTTCCTTTTCCATGACATTACATAGCATGTCATTCCTTTCCTTCACTTTCCTTGCCAATCATGCCTTGCCTTGGCTTTTATTTCCTTCACTTTCCTTTCCTATCCTTCACTTTCTTTTCCTTCACTTACCTTTCCTTTCATTCACTTTCATTGCCTTCACTTTTCTTTCCTTTTCCATGCCATGCCATGCCATTCTATATCATGCCATGCATTTCCTTCACTTTCCTTTCCATTCATTCGTTTACTTCATTTACCTTCATTTTCCTTCACTTTCCTTGCCTTGCCTTCACTTTCCTTTCCTTGCCTTACATTGCCTTGCCTTGCCTTCACTTGTCTTTCATTGCATTCACTTTCCTTGCCATGCCTTTACTTTACTTGACTTGCCTTATCACTTTCCATGCCATGCCTTGCCTTCAGTTTCCTTATAACTTTCCTTGCCTTGCCTTCACTTTCCTTTCGATTGAAGGAATGACATCGAAGGGTGCTCCCTAGATGAAACCCGATTCTTCGGATCCAATGCAACTGGCGGTTCGCCCATTCGAGTCTCGGTTTGAGTTTTATCATGAGTTGCAACTCACCTCTTCAAGTCATTCAAGGACAAGTGGCCAATTTGTTCTAGGCATAAAATCCAAACTGAGTGGCATAATAGAGTTTTTTAAGCTACTACAAGTCTATTTGGCCAAGGCCCGCGTGACTACACTACCCACAAATTCTCAACACAGTGTTCTTGAATATTGACCTCCTCTTGAGAAATTGCACTATGCCTCATTGAACAAAACCCTAGAGTCTGAGATACTCCAACAAATGGTTTTTAGGTGGATGGAATGACATCAAAGCCCCCCCCCCCCAAGTTGAAACCCGATGCTCTAGATCAAATATAAATGATGGTTCATCCATCTGAGTCCCGGTTTGATTTTTATCGCAAGTTGTAACTCGCCTCTTCAGGTCATTAAGGGACATGTGGCCAATTTGGTATGGGGGAATAAAATCCAAACCGAGCGACGCAACGAAGTTCTATAAGCTCCCACAAGTCTATTTTTCCAAGGCCCGTGCGACTACAGTACCCACAAATTCTAGACATAGTGTTCTTGAAAATCGACCTCCCCTTTAGAAATTGCAATATGCCTCATTGACCAAAACCCTAGTGCCGGAGATACTCCAAAAAATGGCGTTTCGGTGGACGGAATGAAAACAAAGGGAACCCATAGTTGAAAATCGGTGCTTCGGATCCAAAGCAACTAGAATTTCTCACATCTGAGTCTCATTTTGATTTTTATCATGACATGTAGCTCACATCTTCAAGCAATTCAGGGACATGCGGCCAATTTGGTTTGGGGTCATAAAATCCAAAACAAGTGGCATAACATAGTTTTGTAATATCCCATGAGTATATTTTTCCAAGGCCAATGTGACTACATTACCCAAAAATTCCTAACACAATTTTCTTGAAAATTGACCTCCTCTTCAGAAATTGCACTATGCTTCATTGACTAAAACATTGGAATTCTCATGCAATTATTTTTATATAAGAAATATGGGATAACAAGTTGTAAAATTACATGCTCAATGAATCCTTTAATTGTAATTTATACGTATGAATCCTTTGGTGGCATGGAAAGTGAATTCAAAGAAAGGCATGGCAAGTGAAGTCAAGCCAAGGCATGGCAAGGCTTGGAATTGAAAGGAATGGAATGGTATGGAAAGGCATGGCATGGAAAAGGAAATACATTCCAAGTGAATGCAAGGCAAGGAATGGAGCCATGGAGCCATACCAATGCCAATTCATACCATACCATACCATACCAATGTCAATGCTAATGCATACCAATGTCATTTCCATTGCCAATGCATACCATACCATTTCAATGTCATTTCCATTAGAAATGCATACCATGCAATACCAATGTCATTGCCAATGCATACCATACCATACTATACCAATGCTAATGCCAATGCATACCATTTCCATTGGAAATGCATACCATACCATACCAATGTCAATGCCAATGCATACCATACCATACCATGCCAATGCCAATGTCAATGCATACCATTCCCAATGCTAATTCATACCATTTCCATTGCCAATGCATACCATCGGCATTGCATATCATACCATACCAATGCATAACATACCATAACATACCATTTCCATTCCCAATGCATACCATTTCCATTCCCAATGCATACTATACCATACCAATGCTAATGCCAATGCATACCATACCAATGACAATGTCAATTCATACCATTGTCATTTCCAATTCATACCATTGGCAATGCATACCATACCAATGCCAATGCATACCATTTCCATTGTCAATGCATACCATTTCCATTTCCAATGCATAACATACCATACCAATGCCATTGCCATTTCCATTTCCAATGAATACCATTGGAAATGGATACCATACCATACCAATTCCAATGCCAATGCATACAATACCATACCATACTAATGTCAATTCCAATGCAGACCATTTCCATTACCAATGTATACCATTGACAATGCATACCATACCAATGCCAATGCCAATGCATACCATTTCCATTACCAATACATACCATACCAATGTCAATGGCAATGCATACCATACTATACCATACCAATTCCAATGTCAATGCATACCATTTCCATTTCCAATGCGTACCATACCATTTCCATTTCCATTTCCAATGCCAATGCATACCATACCATACCATTGCCAATGCATACCATACAATGGAAAGGAAATACATTGTATGCATTGGCAATGGTATGGTATGGTATGCATTGGCAATGGAAATGGAAATGACAATTGTATGCATTGCCTTTCCAACACATACCATATCATTTCCATTTCCATTGTCAATGACAATGCATGTGGTACCATACAATCCCATTGCCAATGCATACCATACAATGGCAAGGCAATGCATACCATTGTCATTGCCAATGCATAGCATTTCCATTGCCGATGCATAACATTAGCAATGCATACCATACCACACCATTGCCAATGCATAACATTAGCAATGCATACCATACCATTGCCAATGCATACCATACAAGGAAATGGCAAGGAA
Organism: Picea engelmannii; assembly: GCA_009831015.1. NCBI lineage: Eukaryota > Viridiplantae > Streptophyta > Pinopsida > Pinales > Pinaceae > Picea > Picea engelmannii. Next base: position 45,251 of record ML822982.1, read on the forward strand.
ATGCATACCCTACCAATGAATACCATTTTCATTTCCAATGCATACCATACCATTTCCAATGCATACCATTGCCAATGCATACCATACAAGGAAATGGAAAGGTAATGCATACCATACCAATTCATACTATTTCCATTGTAAATGCATACCATTGCATTTGCATACCATTGTTATTGCCAATGCATACCATTGATATTGCCAATGCATACCATACCATTGTCAATGCCAATGTATACCATACCATACCATTTCCAATTCCAATGCATACCATACCATTGCCAATGCATACCATTGTATGGTATGCATTGAAAATGGTATGGTATGGTATGCATTGGAAATGGGAATGGGAATGGAAATGGTATGCATTGCCTTGAATGGTATGCATTGGAAATGGTATGGTATGGTATGCATTGGCATTAGAAATGGAAATGGAAATGGAAATGGTATGGTATGGTATTGCATGGTATGCATTGGCATTGGAAATGAAAATGCATACCATACCATACCATTTCCATTTTCAATGCCAATGCATACCATACCATACCATTGGAAATGCATACAATTTCCATTGTCATTTCCAATGCATACCATACCATAGCATACAATTTTCAATACCATAGCAACCCACAACATACCATAGAATATCATTTCCAATACCATAGAATATCATTGCTATTGCCGATGCATACCATGCCATTTCCATTTCCATTACCAATGCCAATGCATACCATACCATACCATACAAGGCAATGCCAATACCAATGCATACCATACAAGGCAATGCCAATACCAAGGCATGCCATACAAGGAAATGGGAAGGAAATGCATACCATTGTCATTTCCAGTGCATATCATTGTCATTTCAAATGCATACCATTACCATTACCAATGCATACAATACCATTTCCATTGCCATTGCCAATGCCAATGCATACCATACCATACCATTTCCAATGCATACCATACAAATGGCAAGGAAATGCATACCATTGTATGCATTGTCAATGGAAATGGAAATGGTATGGTATGGTATGGTATGGTATGCATTGTCAATGGAAATGGAAATGGTATGGTATGGTATGATATGGTATGGTATGCATTGTCATTTTCAATGCCAATGCATATCATACCATTTCCATTTCCATTGTCAATTCCAATGCATACCATACCATACCATACCATTGCCAATGCATAGCATACAAGGCAATGGAAAGGAAATGCATACCATTTCCATTGCCAATGCATACCATTTCCATTGTCATTTTGAATTCATACCGTACCATAGCATACTATTGTCAATGCATACTATACCATTTTCATTGCCATTGTCAATGCCAATGCATGTGGTACCATAAAAGTCCATTGCCAATGCATACCATACAATGGCAAGGAAATGCATACCATTGTCATTTCCATTTACAATGCATATCATACCATACCATACCATTTACAATGCATACCATACAAGGCAATGGCAAGGCAATTCATACCATTTCCATTTCCAATGCATACTATTTCCTATGCCAATGCATATCATTCCCAATGCATACCATACCATACCATTTCCAATGCATACCATACAAGTAAATGGAAAGGAAATGCATACCATACCAATGAATACCATTTCCGTTTCCAATGCATACCATTGCCACTATCAATGCATACCATTGTTATTTCAAATGCATACCATACCATTTCCATTTCCATTGCCAATTCCAATGCATGCCATATCATACCATTTCAATTGCATATAATACAATGGTAAGGAAATGCATAGAATTGTATGCATCGTATGGTATGCATTGGAAATGGTATGGTATGGTATGGTATGCATTGCCTTGACATTGCCATGTATGGTATGCATTGGCAATGGAAATGGAAATGGTATGCATTTCCTTGCCATTGCCATGTATGGTATGCATTGACAATGGTGTGGTATGGTATGGTATGGTATGCATTTTCATTGGAAATGGCAATGACAATGGTATGGTATGGTATGCATTGGAATAGACAATGACAATGCCTACCATACAATACCATACCATTTCAATTTCCATTTTCAATGCCAATGCAAATCATATCGTACCATACCATGTCATACCATTACCAATGCATACCATACCATTTACATTGCCATTCTCAATTACAATGCAAACCATACCGTACAATTTCCATTTCCATTGCTATTACATACCATGCCACAACATACCATACCATTTCCATTACCATTGACAATTCCAATACATGTGGTACCATACCATATCGTTTCCAATGCATACCATACAATGGAAAGGCAATGCATATCATTTCCAATGCATAACATTGTCAATGAATACCATACCATACCATTGTCAATGCATGCCATAGAAGGCAATGGAAAGCCAATACATACCATACCAATGCATACCATTTCCATTGCCAATGCATACCAGTGCATACATTGTATGGTATGGTATTCATTGACAATGGAAATGGTATGGTATGGTATGGCATGGTATGCATGGAAATGGAAATGGTATGCATTTCCTTGCCATTACCTTGTATGGTATGCATTGGAAATGGTATGGTATGGTATGATATGCATTGGAAATGGCAATGACAATGGTATGAATTTCCTTGCCATTGTATGGTATGCTTTGGGAATGGAATTTTATGGTACCACATGCATTAGCATTGACAATGGCAATGGAAATGGAAATGGTATGGTATGGTATGGTATGCATTGGAAATGACAATGCATACCATACCATATCATACCATACCATTTTCAATGCCATTTCCATTGCCAATGCCAATGCATATAATACCATAGCATACCATACCATATCATACCATACGATTTTCAATGCTATTTCCATTGCCAATGCCAGTGCATATCATACCATACCATTTCCAATGCATACCATACAAGGAAATGGCAAGGAAATTCATACCATACCAATGCATACCATTGTCATTTCCAATGCATGCCATTTCCAATACATATCGTACAATATCATACCATTTCCAATACCATAGCATACCATAGCATACCATTTCCAATACCATACAATATCATGCCATTTCTATTTCCAGTGCATACCATACCACTGCCATTTCCATTTTCAATGCAAATGCCAATGCATACCATACCATACCATGCCATACCATACAAAGCAATGCCAATGTTAATGGATACCATACAAGCTAATGGCAAGGAAATGCATACTATTTCCATTGCCAATGAATACCATTTATATTGCCAATGCATACCATACCATTTCCATTGCCAATGCCAGTGCATACCATACCATACCATACCATTTGCAATGCATGTCATTGTATGCATTGGAAATGGTATGTTATGCATTGGCAATGACAATTGCAATGGTATGATATGAATACCATTATAAATCCATACCATACCATTTTCAATGCATACCATACAAGGCAATGCATACCATACCAATGCATACCATTTCCATTGCTATTTCCAATGCATATCATACCATAGCATACCATACCATTGCCAATGACAATGCATACCATACCATACCATTGCCAATGCATACCATACAATGCCAAGGAAATGCATACCATTGTCATTACCAATGCACACCATTGTCATTGTTAATGCATACCATATCATTGCCAATGCATACCAAACAAGGAAATGGAAAGGCAATGCATATCATTGTCATTTCCATTGCTAATGCATACCATACCAAAGCATACCATTTCCAATGCATACCATACCCTTGTCATAGCATACCATTGCCAAGGCATACCATACCATTTTCATTTCCATTGCCAATGCCATTGCATACCATACCATACCATACCATACCATACCATTGCCAATGCATACCATACAATGGAAAGGAAATGCATACCATACCATGCCATACTATTGCCAATGCATACCATAGAAGGCAATGGCAAGGGAATCCATAACATACCAATGCATACCATTTACATTGTCAATACATACCATACCACAACATACCAATTCCAATGCATAACATACCATACCATTGCTTGATGTATTGAATATTATAGGGTTGTTATGTGTCATCTTGAATTTCAGAAATCATCTCTTATCTAAACCCTAGTTTATGCTTGCATTTTCAGCCCCCTTTCATTTAGTGATTACTTGTGTTAAGGGTTGTTATATTTTTCTTGTTGTAGCTTAGTTAATATCATTTATTGGCTTGGAGAGGCATGGAAATGTTATGGCATGACATTGGAAAGTTATATTTATTGTTATACAAGTTAAAATGGGAAACTACGTGACAAGGCATGGGAAGCTACATGACAGTGGCATGGCATGTCTTGGAAAGGCATGCAAATGACATGGCATTGCAATGAAATGACATGGAAATGGCATGCCATGGCATGTCTTGGAAAGGAATAGCATTAGCATGGTAATTCTATGATATGGCAAGGCATGGAAGTGGCATGGCATGGCTTGGAAAGGCATGACAATGGAATGGAAATGGAATGGCATAGAAAGGTTTGAAAATGGCGTGGAAACTCCAATGGCATGGCATGGAATGACTCGGAAAGGAATGGCAATGGCATGGCATCAACAGGATTCTGGGATTGGGTTTGGGAGGGTCCTTTGCCTCCTTGTCCTCTCTAACCCAAAAATTGGGTAAGAATGTGCAATAAACTCTCATATATTGTTAATGGAAAAGAATAGTGGTTTCAAGTCTCCCTGGAGGAATTTTGGTAGCATAGCATTACTTTATATAGTGTGTCATGAAATGTAACCTCAAAACCTTTATTTGTAGGTGGAAAATGATACCCTTTCTAAGATATAGTTTCCATGTGAATTCTCTCGTTCTATTGATCAAAATAAATAAGTTTAGTGGACATCATGGAAGACTGAATAAATGTTATTAATCAATGATCGGATTAAAAAAATTTACATATACCCACTACACAATCTAAACAAAACATGTGCATTAATGAGTCCTTGACTAGTCTTTTTGGAATTTATGAAGGATTACACATAAATCAAATGATTTTGTATGTCATGCATAGAAAGAGGGGAATAATGTGTGTTCCCTAGAAAATAACATTGAGCTGAAATTGTTAAGTGATTTAGAATTATGTTATTGTAACATTGTATTTTTAAAGTCATGTTACAAGTAGAGGGTCCGTTGTTGGGACACAACATCTACAAAAGAGCATACAATCAAATATCTATATAAATACACAAAATAAAAAATAAATATATAACGATGAAGAACATAGAGAGGGTAAATATACTAACCTCCTCCATGAAGCTATGTTGTCCATTGGTCTCTATAGGCCCATAGCATGTCTTCCTGCAGCTTGAGAATCTGTGAGGTTCACATGTATGAATGATATGTCCATGTGCTCTCTCCTCACTATACTCTCATGTGCACGTTGATGCTCCAACTCCTCTATCAATGTCATTGTTAGGCCCCTCCTACCAAGATAGTGCAAAAAAGTCATTGTGGTGCACTAGGCTCCAAGTGAATGACGAGATAGCTAGTTGTACTTGTTGCAAGTTCTCTACAACAGGAGAATGTTAGGTAAAGGGGTCAGGCCTTCGCCTAGGGGGATGAGGACATAACTCAGAGTCGCACTTGGCATGCTCTTGGTCCTTGCAAACCCTCGACTGACCTCATGGAAGTCACTAATGTCAATGTAGTTGACATGCTTACCCATAAATTTCTCAGAAAATATAAGGGAATCTCCTTGTTATTGCAGGGAGGTTTATTGAAAACCATGTACCACCTATCCATCTAGTTTTGACTAATCTGGGGATGGATGCGCCAGTCAATGGTGATGTGTTTCCTAGTCAGTGGTAGTTCTTGTCCATTTCTAAGATCCATAAATGTAAACAATATTTGCTTTTTTGAAATGACTATTTCTTTGACTTGGTTTCTGTCCAAACCAGTGCTATAGTACACATACATTTGTGCCCTATAATTAGAAATAGAGGTTAATTTCCCTTGAGCACTTGAAATGAAATGCATAATGATATCCAAAGAAGTGGCCAAGGAGACTCTGCTAGGCTCTCTAGTCTCCCTTAATTGTTCCTCAAGGGTTCGTAATATAACCAAACCCTCATCCATTTTAGTGTTTACATTGTGTGGTGGTGGTGGGTTGGGGTTTTGATATTCTTCGTTTTCTTATGAGTAGTTTAAATTGTCTTAGGGTTCTATTGTATTATATATGCTACAATTTAAAATCCATGGCATGTAAATTAGGTTCCTTTTTTATTTAAAATACAAAATTACATTTTTTTTTTTTAAATTTAGATTATTGGGAGAAAAATACTAAATTTGAATGACTAAATTGGATTAAAATTAAGAAAAATCTAACATACTTGGACACTGTGGCCCCATCCTCCCTTTCTTCTTCTTGTCTAACTCCACTATATTTTCCTAATGAGAGAAGTGAGAGCACAAATGGCACTCGGGCCCTTAATATATTTTTATCAGTGTGCAATTAAGAGCATGCATGCGATTTTTCCACTAAACCTATGTGGCAATCTACGTGGAGGTTAGGCCATATAAGAAACTATAGGTATAGGAAGAGATCGCACCTGTCTTTCAAGTGCCCATTCTTAATCATGCCCTTCCACTTTTTCTGCCACCAAGTTCTTGCACTCACCCAATATTATTTTTTGTGTATTAATTTAAAAAAAAAATTATATTAATTATTAAGAATTTTTTTTTTCATATTTTAAAAATAAAATTATATTTTTTAAAATAAAATTGTAGTTTTTAATCATAAAATAAGTAAAAAAGATAAATTATATTTAAGTGATTGGTTTCCATGGACCTAATTATATATTACCACCCAAATTCTAAACTCCACACTCCTAATTATATATTACCACCCAAATTCGAAACTCCACACTAATTAGAGGAGAAATCTAAATTCCAACCATATTGAAGATTGATGTGATTTAAACCAAGTACTATTACAAAAATTTATAAAATAAATAAATTAAATAATATAATTAATCCAATAATTTGTATAAATAAACAAAATAATATTTATCCATTACCATCGTCTTTTAACTAAAATGCATAATTTCCACAAAACTAATACAATTTCGGGATCCTAATCATACTCGCTCTCCTCCTAGTTTAATTAGGTCCGCATCCATAATCACCCAATAAGGTATCATATTAATGCATTTGTGGGCTTAGGATGTTGAGGGGCCTACTGTCATTAGTTGTAACCAATTTAATTCTAAATTTAA
>ML822982.1:60519-70700 GCA_009831015.1 Picea engelmannii
AGAAATATAAAGTAGGACAGAGAGAGAGAGAGAGAGTTGGGTAGAGAGATATCAGGGGGGGACAATGGGGGCGAGAGGGGGGGTAAGAGGCACATAATGAGACAGGGGATGAGGGGGAAGAGATAGATATAGATGGAGAGAGAGATGTGAGGGAGAGTGAGTGAGGGATACAGAGAGTGAGGTTGGAGAGAAAGAAAGGAAGATAGAGGGAGGGATGGAGGGAGGGGAGGGAAGAGGGTGGGGGAGAGAGAAAGGTAAGTTATTTGTGTTAAGAGGAACATCTGTGTGTCTGTGTTGCTAATAACACGTGCATGCTTTAGGAACATGCACGTGCTTTAGGAACCTATGTGTGTTCCTAAAGTGTGCACACGTTCCTAAAGCAGGCACGCATTATTTGAATTTCAATTTTTTTTTGGGCGGGAGTGACAAATATAGCATACATGTTTTCTAAGTTGGTTTCCTCATATTTCAGTTCAAGATGACAAACCTAGTTCTTCGATGTGCAAATACATAAAAAAAAACTCCATTTTTATGAATTCCTCTCCATATCTATGTTTTTGACGTTATTTTTCTATATGATACACAATTTAGTTGTTGACTAAACTATAGACATGGATAGAGTTGGATGTGTGGATTCCAAATATACATTTTTTTAAAGTAATACCATTTACCATTTTTAATTTATTTTTTTCTTGACATATATCAAAATCTTATAATACAGACCTCTCTTATTTCTGCTATAGCTTTTTGTCAGCCTAACCATTTCTTGAATGAGTTATATGCGGCACTAGAGGAGATCGATATCTACGATTTTAAAAAAATAAATGTTTTGATCATGTTAAGACCCTCTTAGCCTACATGAACAAAAGAAATTGTAATTTCAAGGATATGTTGATCTTGATATTTTTAAAAAATATATAAAATTAATATTATAAATTTCCAAAAAGTACATGGCACAAGAAAAATGGGTTTTCTACAAGTATACAAGTTTTTGGAATGAAATTCCATCATTAAGGTACTCAACACCTACACGAACAAAAACATATACCTTATATTTTGTTGGAAAAATAAGATACCATTGTTATAAAAAATCAAATTTGACATAGTTATTCACAATTTCTATGAATGAAAGTTGTATATTCGGAAAGATAATTCAATTTTCTAAGTTTCGTGTTCTTACACCATATTCAAATTCATTGTAAAAGTACCTTATACAAGTTAAAAGATTGTTGTTTTTCCCGGTTTGCATTGCCACTAATCCGTCATGAGAGACCATCATTAGCTTGCACCCACCCTACATTTATTGATAGATAGGATCAAGAGGTGGCATGTCCCACTACACTAGGTATACACACTTTATCAAATAAGTTAATACTAGAAAAATATATATATATATATATACATTCCTAAAATGTACAATTAGAGACTTTGACAACTATGATGACCAAAAGTTTTAGATGGTAAATGTGAGGAAAAACATAAAACATGCAACGAATGTTGAAAACCAAATAATCTTAAAAACCATTGGACTCCTTAAGTGTCATCCATTATTAGTTAATAATGGTAATTTATTGTCATGATATTATATTAACTAATCATGGATGAGGACCTAATTATTTAATGAGTCCACAAGGACACTAACCTTAGTTAGGATCCCTATATTGTGATGATTTTGTGATAATTGTGCATTGGATGTATGTTTAAGAAGGGTTTGGTGTTCATGGATTATTATATTTGAAAAGGGTTTTGATTGTTTTTTAACTATGAACAATGTTTCATTTGGAAAGAGCACTAGAATAACAATTGTGTATTATTGTTCTTGTGCATCTTATGTGTAAATTTATTTTTTGCATTTTATAAAGGCTTTTACATTGTGAAAATTTGTTTGTAATTTTTTTTTTGTAGGAGTGAATAAACTATAATGCATGGCATTGAAGATGTATATCTATACAAATGTGTTGTTAAAAATAAAAATATATATTTTTTATAAATTTTTAAAATTTTAAAAAATCAATAATATTTTTAAAGAAGGAAAAGTTCTCAATACTAAATATAATGGAATGCATTTCAATGAATTTAACCAAATTTAATCAATCCCAACTATAAACATTACACTCCTTCAGTCTTATCATCCTTTATTTTGATAATTTATTATGTGATCATGGATAAGGACCTAAAGGACATAATGACATAATGACCTAAATTGATTAATAAAATTTATTATACATTCTTTTATACAAATTAATATGTGGTTAGAAATATAATCTTCTTTATCATATTTATGTTTAAAAAATAAGTATAACTCTTTTTAAGATGAATTTTAGTGACTAATTATGAAAATAAAAATAAAATAAAACAATTTTTTTTATTGTAAAAGAATCATAATTTTTATAAATATAAAAATTATTTAAATGATAGATTAGCTAACTCATTTTTAAATTCTTCGTCTTCACAAAACAAGTATAACTCTATATTAAATTATAATTTTTGGTAACTCAAAATCAAAATAATATAAAAATAAACAAATATAACTCTATTAAATTATAATTTTTAGTAACTCAAAATCTAAGTAATATAAAAACAAATTTCTTTATTGTAAAAGATTTATACTTTTTGTAACAACATTTATCATCAGAAATTATATTAACTAACTAATTTCGAAGATTTATTTTCACTTCATTTTCTAACAAATTTCTTCATCGTAAAAGAAGACTAACTTTTATAACAAAATCTATCAATAATAAATTATAAATTGTATTAACAACTCATTTGTAAAGTCTAAGTGCCCTTCATTTAAAAAATAACTTAACACTTTATATATTTAATCACCATTTTAATAAAAGAATAACATTCACAATGAATACTTAAGTCCAATGAAAAATCCAAAGGATTTAATAAAATATACACAAACTATATATGGTTCCATAAAGTAACTCGAAATAAAGTAGTGTAAGATTCTTTAAGGTTGCACTTCCATAATAAGTCTTTGCAAGGTCTTGTCATGATGTTGAGGTTCAATATTTTCTTATTAGAGAATAAGACGTGGCAAGGATGAAAAGGCAGAACTACTTTGAAAAAGAGAAAATTACTCAAATTACTTATTGCATCAATAAAACACTACAAAGCTATACTTGTTACAATAAAACTTTACAAAGACATAAGTAAATATTTTGGGAAAATGGAGCTATAGAAGATTTTATATCAAATTAGGTGTAAACACGTGTGGATGTTTTGTTACAACTATGCAATTCTCTTAAAGGAGAATACTTTTTCCCATATTTGAAGTTCAAATTTAATATCAAAGTCACTCTATGATGTCTTTGTGTTTTGTCTTCTCGTGGGTGTTTTTAGTGGAGTATAAGTGGCAAAGACGGAGTTTACTATAGATGTGTTTTGATGGAGGTTGAGGTTAGCACACTCATGGCTATAATTGATGGGACACTTTGGCATAATGAAGGTCTCTTTATCTCAACCCATGAGTTAAAAAGAATGTGGGATTTAATTCATCACGGAGGACAACCTTGGGGCATTCCTCTACACTCTCTTCAACAAAACTGCATGTGTTAGACCCCGACGACTCTTCTGCTACTTCTGCGAAAATACCAGCAGGGTCCTCTGCTCGACAGGGAGTTGTTCCATACCCCTGAGTTGTGACGAGTATTTTAGGGATATCTGTTGGTGGTTTACCACAGGTGGGGGTGGCGCATAAACCATCAGGTGGTAGGAATCTTCATGTAAAACCATGGATACCTAACAAATAAAAGCGAGAATTGATGTTAGGGGTTGATATTGGACTAGAGGATTCGATCATCCTAGCGCTGTGTACTTTAGTGGGTCGCCTATCCTACTGGTTTATATGCAAAAAATCTATTGCAGAGTGGGTTCATACCATCTGGTGTCCCCTATTGGGTTACGAGCCATAAATAATTTTCATGACGAAAGGGTGGTTTGGATTTCGATTTAATTGTTCAGAGGATACTCTCCTTATATTGCATAAGTTTTGGGTTATAGATGGCTACAGTTTGATGCTAAAGCATTGGAGAGTCAGCTTTGACCCGACACATGGTTATTTCCATTTTCTCCACCTCTTGGTATTGTTACCTGGGCTACCAATGCATTTATGGATCATGAAAGCCTTGGAAGACATTGGAAACATTGTCGGTCACTTTATTAAAGTTAATGAACAAGCGCTTTTAACATGTGATAAAAGAATGGGTAAGGTCTTGATTGAAATTGATATACATTCAGGCTTGTTGGAATCCTTAAAAAATGTTTGGAGAGGGCATACCATCTGTCAAAAATTGGATTATATGGGCATTCCTTTTAGGTGTTCTTTTTACCGGAATACAGGCCACATGAGAAGAGACTGTCAAGGATTTCATGAGGAGAAGTTGTCAGAAGATACATTGCTTAAAATGTCAACCATAACCAACTCTCGAGGAGTGGATTCCCATGATTTTAACACTTATTACTCAGAGGCATAGGGAGCTATCGAGTCAGAAAATTTGGACACTGTTACCGGTAAGTTAAAGACTATCTTCCCTACTCTATTTTTTTCTTTATCGGCTTGAGAATGAGATACATTGGACTCTTCATCTCTTCTGGGTGTTGGGTTTCTGATTTTGTCCTCAGTGGAAAAGTTATCGGCTCGGGAGGGTAATTTCCCACCTATCTCTATACATATCGTTCCTGTTGGGGTGGTGTCTGGCTAATTCTTTATCTGATTTTTTGGTACCTCAGGGAGAAAATGGAACCACAGGTGATACCAGGGGGGAATTCTCCACTCTAGTAGGAACTCTTTCTTGTGTGATGGAGGACTTGAGGGGTGAAGGTGTTGAGATTAGTGAGCCAGAAGGGATCAATATCCTCCCGGGATTTATGGAATCTGAAATTTGTGAATGTTCCATTGGAGCAGTTTTGGATACCTTGATTCCTTCCTACAGAGAGGCTCACTCTCCTATCCCTATTCCTACCTATCATAGGAGAAATGTTTATCGTAAATTAAAGCCTTGTGGGGTTTTAGGACGTTCAGAAAAGACGGGGGTGGGTTTGGGGAAGGATTATAATTGGTCAAAGGGGTTGGGGTTTTAGATCTCCCCTATAAAAACTCAGAGTGTGTGAAAAAAATCATACTCCAAATCATTTTTTCTAGAGGTACACCTTACAAATTTATCTGATAATGGGGCACTTAAAGGCATGAAATCCCTAGCAATGGCTAAGTCATGATCGTTCTCTCCCTAAATATCATAAGGGTGGGGGGGACCCTGAAATCTGCCTCCTTTAGAAGACTACTCTGTAGGATTTCTCCAGATATCATCTTTCTTCAAGAAATGGTGGTTGATGAAAAAAATGGCAGGTTATTTATGAACACCTTATGATCCTCTTGGCTAACCTATGTTGTAAGATCATTTGGAAATTATGGGGGAATTTAAGTGACTTGGGATCCATCTAAATTTGATCTAGATCCTCATATTTGTTGTGGTGGAATTTTTGTGACAGGTACTTGTCTGGGGAATAAACAATCGCTCTCTCTTTTAAATGTTTATGGACCTTGTAATGAAAAAAATTTATTTTGGGACAAGGTGGCTTCCATGGGTTTGTTGGCCCAAAAGAATTTGATAGCAACATGGGACTTTAACCTCACTTTAAATTTCAGGGAGGTGTGGGGATATTCGAGACATCTGGACCAGTTGGAAAGGTATTTCAATAATTTTTTTCAAGAAAATTGTCTTGTGGATATTGTTTCGGACGTTCTATCCACAACCTGACAAAATGGTAGATCGGGATTAGAGAATATCTCAAAATGTTTGGATCGAGTTTTTATGTTTGAAAATATGATAAATGGTGAAGGAAGGATACCCATATCCATCGGATCATGCACTAGTTTTGCTGCAACTTGATTCTCATCCATTTCCGACAACATATCCATTTAAATTAAACTCAAGATGATTGCTTGAAGCATAATTCTCCACCATAGTAAAAGAAGTCTAGAATGACCCTAAATTCAAGATAGATCTGGGAGTACAACGTAGATTAGTTTGGAAATTGACGACCATAAAACAAAGCATCAAAATCTGGGCAAAAAATCATAGGAGGAAAAAGCATTTAAGAATGGAACAGTTGGAGGGAGAATTACAGGCCATTTTATAGGAAGATCTGCAGGAGGTGTGGAGTCAAGGTAAGGAAAGTCTCTTAAAGAATCTAGAGTCAGAACAAAATAAGATCCTCTGAGCAGAAGAATATTTATGGAGACAATGGAGCAATGACATCTAGATAAAAAATAGAGATCAAAATACAAAGTTCTTTCACCACTTTACAAGTTCTAGAAGGAATAAAAAACACATTTGGGAAATTAAACATGAGAACAGACAAGTCCACTCTGGTCAAGAAGCACTCAAAATAGCAGCATCAAAATACTTCAAATTTTTTATGAGGCATCTGATGATACAAATATTGTTGATCAAGTATATGTAGCCAGACATTTTTCTCATTTCATCACGAGGGAGGACTCATTAATTCTTGATATCCTATTATCCCCTGTACAAAGAAGGAAATCTAGGAAGTCCTAAAGTCATTTGCAAAAGACAAAATTCTGGGGCCTAATGGCTGGACAATCGAGTTCTTTACACACTTCTTTGATTTAGTGGGTGAATAATTGTTGAAGTGGTGGAAGATACAAGGAATCGAGGTGAAGTCATAAGTTCTGTAAACTCGACTTTCTTGACTCTAATCCCAAAAGTAAATAATCCTTCTACATTTGGTGACTATAGACTTATCTCTCTTTGTAACCTGTGTTATAAACTGGTTAAAAAATATTATTGCTAATAGGATAAAACCTATTCTTTCACGGACATTGTTGGGTGAACAATTGGTGTTTTTAAAAGAAAGATAGATTCTGGATGCCATTGGCACGACCCAAAAATGTTTGCATAATATAAAGATGAAAAAGTCGAAGGCTATAATCTTGAAGTTGGATCTAAAGAAAGCATTTGATTGTATTGATTGAGACTTTTTACGGTTGACACTTATTCAATCAGGCTTTAGTCTACAAACTACAAAGTGGATAATGAGTTGTGTGACTAGTGCAAATTTTGTAGTCCTTTTAAATGGGGAGACTTCACCTTTTTTCCACAATGGAAGAGGCCTGAGGAAAGTCTTTCCATTATCTCCGTCGCTGTTTATTTTGATTATGGAAGGACTTAGTCTATTTTTTAAAAAAGGACAGGCTGGAAGGAAGTTGACGGAGGTGAAGGTTTCTAGGATTATTAAGATACTCCATCTGTTATTTGTGGATGATGTCTTAATCATGACAAATTCTTCTTTATAGGAATGGAAGAAGATAAAATACATTCTAAACATCTTTTGCAATGCTTCAGGATTGAAGATAAACATGAAAAATTGGACCTTTCATTTTGCAGGAATTCAAGGGGAATCCCTAGAATTATTTAAAGAAGTCTTTCCTTACAACTTTGTTGACCTCTCAGAGGGATTTAGGTACATCGAATACTTTCTAAAATATGATTATTATAAGGCAGTGGAATGGAGATGGCTACTAGCAAAGTTTGAAAGAAGAATCGGCCATTGGTGCAGCAGATGGCGTTCCTTAGGAAGTCGTTTCACTTTAATCAAAGTTGTACTTGAATGTCAACATGTATATTGGATGGCATTGGCAGCCATTTCAGTCTCGGTTCTCGATAAGATTAGAAATTTCATTTACAATTTTCTTTGGTCGGGTTGTAGAAAAAAACCACATTTTCACTTGTGTAGTTGGGATTTGATAGCCAAATAAAATCTCATGGGTGGCTTGGTGATAATAATTTTTTTTCACTTTAATAGAGCTTTGGCATCCAATTCACCGTGGTGGGTGATGATGAAGGAGGGGATTCGACATAAGGTAATAAAAGACAAACATTTTCCTTTTTGTTCGGTTGCTACTTGGTTCAGAACGCTTCCTTCTAAAGAGAGATCTTCCTCACAAACATGGAAAAATATGTTAAAGTCTTTAAATTTGATTACTCATGGGCTTTTTTGGAATCATGGGTCTGGTCACTCGGTTACAATAAGAAAGGACTGTATTTTGGGACTGGGGAAGTCCTCTTTATTATCACATGAACTCATAACAGTCTTAAAGAAAAAAAAATTATGATAGCATTACCAAGCAAAAGGTATTATCATGACAGGGTTTATAACAATCAATTGGAAATCTAGTGATGAGATTGGACTCTCCGGTGAATTGTCATTGGAATGGGATGACTACTGCAAGGCTCTAACAGGATCAGGTGTGCAGCTTCAAAATAAAGATGAAGAGCTCAAGTGGACAAGATGTGATAAATATGGACTTACAACAGTCAAAAATGTTTATTGTGCTTTAACAAATAAAATCTGGCAACAATCTATTGGTGTCTGGAGGAGACACCTGTGGCCCTGGGACATTGCACAAAAAATCATACTATTCACCTGGTTAACTATTGAAAATAAAATTCTCACATGGGACATCTTGCAACCAAAGGGATGGGAATGTCCAAGTATTTTCCAACTATGTACAAGGGAATCAAAGTCACTACTCCATCTTTTTTTCAAGTGTATTCTCATAAAACAAGTCTGGTATAGGATAAAAAGTGAACTAAAGGTAAAATCGGATAGGGAAGGAAACTCATTAATTTCTTGTTATGAAAACCAAGTTAAAAAGGAGAGAAACTATCTCACCCTTCCTTCTCGAGTATGTGAGCATGTTTGGTTGGAACGAAATAAGAGAATATTTGAAAATGGGAATCCCTCTGTTAGCTTTCTTGTTTATAAAACACTCGAAATTGTTGCTATCACTACAGCTTAAAAAAAAATGGTGATTCCAAGAAATATTCAGATTCACTTTCAAGGAGGGTCTATTGTTGGTTGGTTCGATGGAGCAGCACAAACAAATGGCCTTCAGAGTGGGGCAGGGGGTTTGATAAGGTTAAATGATAATTCATTTTAGAAATGGACCTTCAATTATGGTCTAGGTACCAATACCAGGGCATAATTACTTGAAGTTTGGGCTACACTCCACTTGGCAGGTAGGCTCAACATTGAAGCATTAAAGATGTTTGGAGATTCTAAAATAATAATCGACTAGTTGAACCGTAGAGGTAAACTGCAGATTGTCTCTCTAGTGGGATGGAAGGACGGAGAGCTCACAAAATCTTTGAGGGATATCGGTTACTCTCATATCTATCGGGATCAAAACAAGGAGGTTGATTTACTCTAAAAAAAACTCTCAAAAAACAAGAATGAAAAATCGCTTACAACCATTGGGTACATAGACATAAGGGCCCCACCCTCTTCCTTAATCTTTATTAGCTTATAATCCTTTTTGTAGTGTTTTTCTACAAAGGTGTTGAGTTTTTTTAAGGGGGGTTACACTTTTTTTAATAAAAGTTGAATAGAAAAAGTTTGAATTTTACTTATTAATATGATTTGGGAAGCTTATCATCCCATCAGACTTTTTGCCATGTGAACACAATTATTTATTAAATTAATATGATTTGCGAATCTTATCATCCCATCAGACTTTTTGCCATGTGAACACAATTATTTATTAATATAATGAGTAATTTTTTTTAGTGGAGATGTTCGAATGATACAGGTTTACATGGTACCGTAGTGTGTCTTGCAGTGTTTAGGGTGAAGTTTATGAACTCAGCAGCAATGATTTAGTTTCGGATGTACGTTAAAGAGTATATATTATTTTATTTTATATGCCGTAATGTATGTTAATATTCTGCATCACCCTTAATCCTTTGTTATCCATTAATAAATATTTAATAGTATACGACGTAATGGATTAGAACGTTTGGGAAGAACCCGCTTTGCAATCAATGCAAGTAGTCCAAGTTACAGTTACAGAAGTGGAAGATTCTGAGTATCATAGAAACGACAATGAACAGTCCGATGCCAAACAGACGATGCGGCCTGGTAACAGCATTCTGATTTCCACGTTGCCTGAGGAAAGGGAGCAGGTGGGTTCAGTACTCGACAAATTTGCTGCGGTGTGGGATAAGTTACATTGAAATTCGGATCCACCTTCATTTTTGTTGAGTTTTTATTTTTTAATTTAATAACTCATAGTTTTATGATATCCTGAGTTCCACCAATCAGTTTTTTAAATTTGAATAGTCCTAAAACATAAAAATATCAAAAATAGT